>CAUYQU010003855.1:0-31674 GCA_963574635.1 Cheracebus regulus
GGTATGTTGGCCCCTTTTAGTCATGGCTGGAGCTAAAACAGCTGGGATGCAGGGCACCACGTTTGGAGGCTGCATAGTGCAGGGGGGCCCTGGGCCCAGCCCATGAAACCATTTTTCCTGCCCACGCCTCCAGGCCTGTGATGGAAGGGGCTGCTATTACGGGTTTCTGATATGCCCTAGAGACATTTCCCTATTGTCTTGGTGATTAACATTTGGATCCACATTACTTATGCAAATTTTTTAGGGTGGCTTGAATTTCTCCCCAGAAAATGGGGTTTTCTTTTCTATCTGATTGTCAGTCAGCAAACTTTCTAAACTTTCATGCTCTGCTTATCTTTTAGATATAAGCTGCAATTTCAGGCCATCTGTCTCAAGTTCAAAGCTCCACAGATCTCTAGGGCAGAAGCAAATGATGCCAGTCTCTTTCCTGAAGCACACCAGGAGTCACCTTTGCTTCAGTTCCCAATAAGTTCCTCATTCCTGCCCAAGACCACCTCAACCTGGACTTCATTGTCCATATCACTATTAACATTTTGATCAAAACCATTTAACAAGCCTCTAAGAATTTTCAATATTTCCACATCTTTTCTTCTGAGCCCTCCAAACTGTTCCATACTCTTCCTATTACCCCATTTCAAAGTCACTTCATCATTTTCAGGTATTCTTATAGCAGCACCCCACTACTTCAGTACCAATTTAGTGTATTCATCCATTTTCACATTGCTATAGAGAAATACTCAAGACTGGGTAATTTATAAGAAAAGAGGTTTGGTTGTCTGACAGTTCCATATGGCTGGGGAGGCCTAAGGAAACCTAAAGTTAAGGCAAAATGGAAAGCAAACATGTCCTTCTTTACAATGCAGCAAGAGAGAGAAGTGAAGGTTTTATAAGTGTCCCTTATAAAACCTTCAGCCCTCATGAGAACTCACTCACTATTATGAGAACAGCATCAGGAAAACTGCCCCCATGATCCAATCACCCCCATGAATTCCCTCCCTCAACACATAGCAATTACAACTTGAATTACAATTTAAGAGGAGATTTGGGTGAGGACACAGAGCCAGACTATATCAGGTCACATCATATGTTCTTGCTTCATTCTTTGCCATTCTCTTCCCTATGTACAACTTCACTCCAGTCACATTAAATCATTCTCAGTTCTTCAAACATGCATATTACTTCTATATCCTTCTCCCCTGGTTCATACCACTATGCCAGACCTGCACTTCTTGAGAAAAAATTTCAGAATTTATCTCTTTAGAAAAGCCTGATTAGCATTATTTCCTTGTTTTCATACTGAATAGCACAATGTCTTAACATAAAAATACAGCATTTTTTCCAAAAATCTCAACAAAATATTTTTCTCACCAAACTCTGAGTTCTGTGGACAGACCCACTGCTTTTCTTCTTTGTAATTTCAACATCACCTGCCATGTCACGATCTCAATAAGTGTGTGTTTAATTAATGAGTGATTGAATGAAAATGAGTGAAGTTGTCATGCATGTATTGCTAGAAGTCCAAAAACATAGAAATAGAGTTGACCAGCCTAGAAATTAGACTACTTAACAGCAAACATTCTTTTAATGCAACAGAAATGCTTAGAAATTAACCTGCCTATATATATATATATATATATATATATATATATATATATATATATATATAGATTTATAACCATCAGAGTATCAATGGCAAATTTCTACAACTTATTGAAATAAATATTCACTGCCATAATAAACATGCAAGAACTGAATAACAATCTCTTTCCTTCAAGTCTTTTCAGAACACCATCTTTCATACTTTACTCTCTCCAGATATATCTTTCAAAATTACAGTTCATATCTACTTTCTGCCAGTAAGTTTTCCCTGTCAAATTATTAAGATTAATGTCTCCTTGGGACTCTGCAGAAAATCATAAAAAGTAGACCAGAGTCTGAGCTAAAGAGCCTATTCCTGTCAACTTTCTGTGAAGTAAATGTATGCTAAGCTGTACTGCAGATTATGTTCTTCAGACATGAAAAGTTGGAGAAGGAGGTAGGACAAGAAGAAAGGAAACAGCGGAAATGAAGGCATTAATCTTGGTAAGAACTTATTGTACCTGAGGCCTAGAGGGAGGCAGTGTAAATGGTGTTGAATAAGATAGGGTCTAATGATCTCAAATAAGGTTGGAAAGATACATAGGGGACCAAACATGGAAATCCACTCTAGGCCATGATTTCATGATTTAGATTGTTTTCCAACTATAATAAAAACCACTAAAAGATTCTAAGGAGAAAGTAGCACAATCTTCAGTTGTATTTTTATAAATATTTATTGTAATGATTATACTATCAACCAGTTACAAGAAGTGAAGAGATGAGTTCTATAGTAGAGAAAATTACAGCTTTCCAAATTTTCCATTTGTACCCCTACATTTCCCAGCCTGATTAGCCAGTGAGCTCTTAGGGAAATAATGTTTATTTCCTCACAAAGTCAGTTAATTTTCAGTGTGCTTCCTCTAACTCTCCTTCTCGAGTCATAGAGAACTGAACACCATATCCGACAGAGATGATGTATCATCAGTCTGGGTTCCTGGACAACTGTGTGGAACTAGTCCAACTGTGTGGACTCTGCTGCCATTCCATGCTGGGCATGTAACATGGCCAGGAAATAAACCTTTAATATATGAAGCCATTGAGATTCAGAAGTTTGTCTCTTAAGGAACTATGTTGACTGCTCTTCCCAAGTCCATAAGGGGTGTGGTTTCAAAGGCAAGAACTTCCCAGCACCATGCTTCCATCCACCTCCCCATCTGGGAACCTAGAGTTCTTTGTCTAACTTTCCCACTCACAGGCTAGGTAAAATTTCAGGTGTGCTCTTTAGTTTAAGAAAGTAAGCCAGGCTGGGTGAGGTGGCTCATGCCTGTAATCCCAGCACTTTGGGAGGCTGAGGCAGGTGGATCATGAGGTCAAGAGATCGAGACCATCTTGGCGAACATGGTGAAACCCCATCTCTACTAAAAAAATACAAAAATTAGCTGGGCGTGGTGGCACGTGCCTGTATTCCCAGCTACTCAGGAGGCTGAGGCAGGAAAATTGCTTGAATCCAGGAGGCAGAGACTGCAGTGAGCCAAGATTGTGCCACTGCACTCCAGCCTGGTGCCTGGCAATGGAGCAAGACTCTGTCTCAAAAAGAAAGAAAGAAAGAAAGAGAGAGAGAGAGAGAGAGAGAGAGAGAGAGAGAGAGAGAGAGAGAAAGAAAAAGAAAGAGAAAGAAAGAAAGAAAGAAAGAAAGAAAGAAAGAAAGAAAGAAAGAAAGAAAGAAAGAAAGAAAGAAAGGAAGGAAAGAAAGGAAGAAAGAAAGAGAAAGAAAGCCCTGTGAGGAGGGACTCTGCTGTGGGCCCAAGCAACCAATCTGGGATCAGAGTCAAATATCAATCACTCCAGAGGAAGTTTGAAAGAACTCCTCTCATTGGATAAAAACAAGAATGGGGTGGGAATAACTTCAAAGTTAAAACCCCACTGCCCCTTACCTGTGTGGATTTCCCACTTTGGGGAAATGTGGGAGCTGTTTTTGCCTCTCTACCTGTGCTGATTTCCTTCTCTGGGATCCCCTCTCACAACAGCATGGGAGCTCTCTCTACTTCTTTTTCTCTCTCTGACTAATAAATCACTCTCTGCAAAACTCTTTGGGTCTGATATTCACTTGACCAGTAAGTTCACCATGCCACCAGGGCCTTTTCCCCATTCCTGGGGCAAGGGAGCCCAAGAACCTTGCCTTGGGAAAAGAATCAGATGGGGAGGGAGCTGAGTGTATCCCCCTCCTGATCAGGGAATTGGGAGCATATTCAGGACACGTCTCTACTCTCCCCTGCATCCCACAACCTGGTTACATCTTTGGCGAGCCAGCCAGGAGTTGACTTCGAAGGACCACTCTCACTTGTTAAATCTGTCCTATCCACTTCTCTTAAACTTACTGAGGGGAAAACTCTGGTGCAGAGGCTGCCAGGCCTGTGTGGGACCATGGGAGTCCTGGAGGTGGAACCGGGCAGATTGCCATCTGTAGAAAGCAGGTGGGTGGGCTGACACTGGGCCCGCATATAGCCACTGCTGGGCCAGGTGGGCACAGTCACCAACCGCATGCAGTCACAACTGGGCTGGGTGGGCACAGTAGTAAATAAGGCTCTGCTGAGCCTCTAAATGTTGTTGGCCAGCCACATTTAAAGGCACAGTGCCCAGCCTTCTCCAAACTAGCTTCCTTTCCTGGCTGTATTTTGTTTCTCTGCACCAAGTTGCCTGCGATGTGGGAGGGTGCAGATCAGCTGGGAGGGGGCAAGGGCATGGTCAGGCCAGGCCCAGGGGCTCTGCAGGCAGCTGCCCCTGGGTGCCTCCCCACCACCTGCAAGGAGCGGAACTGGCAAGCTAACCCAAGCTGGCCTGCAGGGAAGGGCCCACAGGGAGGGAGTCGCAGGGAGGAGCCCGACCCAAGCACGTGGCCATGGCAGATAGCGGCACTGCAGGGGATGCAGTGTTGGCACCCTGGCCATCGGCCCAGCAATGGCAGCCCAGGGATCCATGCCTGCAGTGCCCTCAGGCTTATACCTATAGGACCTCCTGCAGTATAAATGCACAGGGCCAGTTCCCTTGGTCCACAGTGCTGGAATAAGGACTCATGGAGTTAGTCTTATCAGTGGGTACTGAGGGGCTATAGAACATTGTGTCTTTTGTCACTTGCAAATTTCCCAACCCAACTGAATGGTGCCAAAATCTAATGATGTACAATTTGTCTTGCCTAGGATTGGCTCTCCATACAGCAAAACTTCTCCATCTAGAATACCATAATCAAACCTGGTCCAAGGCTAAAGTAGTTAATTACAGGCCCCACAACCTTTGGACATATTTCTATAATGGAGAGTGGGGTGAGGGAAGAGGCCCAGGTCCTGAGGGCATTGTTTTGGCCCTGGTCATGTGACCATCCAGGCTTCTTTAGGATTGTCGTGCTTAGAGGTCCCTCCCTAGGAGTTTATCCTCCTAGGGCCGTTTTATCATCAGGCCTATGTTAATTAAACTCTTGCTAGGGAATATTGGCACCCATCACCCAAGCCTCATGGCTGACATTTTCAGAGACACACTGGTACAGACCACTAATCCTGGCAGTCCCTATGTCCTTATGGTGGCCAATGAGGACATTTAGACAATGTGTGCCCATGACACTGGTAAGTCTGATGAAACCCATCACATGGGGGACCCTGGAAGATGATCACACACTTTGGCCAAGGAAATTACAAGGTGCTATAACTGGGAGATACCCCAGGGCTAGCACTATAACTGGAGGATGCCCCAGGCCTAGAGGTTGTAAGGAATAACCAGGGATGTGGGCATTCTTGTGTTCATTTTCAGATGGGTGTTACTTTTCCCAAGGCAAAATCTCCTTTAAAATCTATCCTGGACAACTGGGACCAATTTGACAGAAAATCCTTAAAGAAAAAGCAGCTCAATTTTCTCTACAAAACAGCATGGCTGCGATACCCTCTGCCAAGTGGGAAAACCTGGCCTCCTAAGGAAAGTATAAATTATGACACCATTGTACAATTAAATCTGTTTTGTAAAAGCAAAGGTAAATGATTTGAGGTCCCCTATGTACAAGTTTTCTTCTCTCTAAGGAATAATTCTCAGCTATGTAAGCCCTGTACTCCATACCCTACTGGCCCATCCTGAGGACTACCCCCACATTTAGGACTCCCTGTAGTTCCTGTCTCCACCGAAGCTGACCAGATCTCCTCAGCTCCTATAACCCAACAGGAATCAGGGAAGGCCAAAGTGGCCCAGGCACCTCAAGCTACTAGAGTGCCCCAACTCTGCTCCCTACAGACAGTAGGAGGAGAATTTGGTCCAACAAAGGTATTCATTCCCTTTTCACTTTCTGACCTAAAGCAAATCAAGGTGGGCTTTAAAAATTTTTCAAGACCCAGACAAGTACATAGATGTTCTGCAGGGCCTGGGTCAGTCCTTCAAATTAGATTAAAAAATATAGCATGTTATTGTTTAGTTAAACCCTAACCAGCAATAAGAGAGAGACTGCTGTAGCAGTGGCTCAAGAATTTAGGGACACATGATATCTTAGCCAAGTACATGAACAAATGACATCAGAGGAGAAAGATAGATTCCTGCAGGTAGACAAGCAGTCCCTAGCATGGACCCTCACTGGGATCCTGATTCAGAACAGGGAGATTGGAGTGGTAGGAACCTATTAACCTGCATACTTGAGGGATTAAGGTGACCTAGAAAAAAACCCATAAACTATGCAATGTTATCCACCATAACTCAGGGAAGGGAGGAAACCCAACAGCCTTCCTTAAGAGGTTACTGGAGGACTTAAGAAAATATACTCCCCTGTCACCAGACTCCATCGAGGGTCAGTTAAAGGACAAATTTATTATGCAATCAATGGCAGACATTAAGAGAAAGCTCCAGAAGCTGGCCCTGGGGACAGAACAGAACCTAGAATTATTACTAAATCTAGCACCCTTGGTGCTCTATGATAGAGATCAGGAGGAATAGGCTGAAAGGAACAGGAAAGACCAGGGAAAAGCCACAGCTCTAGTCATGGCCTTCAGGCAAGCAGACCCAAGGGGCTCAGAGAAGAGAAAGGCTTGGGTTAGATGCCAGTCTGGCAAAGCTTGTTACCACTGTGGCCTAACAGGACAGTTTAAGAGAGATTGTCCCCAGAGAAATGGACCACCTCCTCATCCTTTCCCACTGTGACAAGGGAATCACTGGAAGGCACACCGTCCTAGGGGACAAAGGTTCCCAGGGCCTGAGGTGGCTAACCAGATGACCCAACAGCAGGATTAAGGGTGCCCAGGGCAAGCACCAGCACAAGCCATCACCCACACCAAGCCCCAGGTAAAGCTAGCCATACATAAAGAGCCAGGAGGTTAATCTCCTCCTGGACACTGGTGCAGTCTTCTCCATTTTACTTTTCTGTCCTGGACAGTTGTCCTCCAAGTCTGTAACTGTCCAAGGAGTCCTAGAACAAGAAGTCTCCCAATATTTTTCCCAGCCCCTAAGCTATAACTGCCTTCCTCATCCTGCCAGAGAGTCCTACTCCCTTACTAGGGTAGGATCTGTTAGAATGACCAGGAGTCATTATCTATACAAACATCATCCAGGAGGAAATCCCTCTCTGCTGCTCATTATTTAAAGAGGGAATTAATCCCAAGGTTTGGGCAATGGACGGACAAGTTAAATGAGCAAAGAATGCGTGCCCAATTCAAATAAGGCTAAAGGGTGCCACCTCTTTTCCTTACCAAAGACAGTACCCTCTAAGACCGGAAGCCAAAAGGGGGCTACAAAATAATGTAAAGAACTTAAAAGCTCAGGGTCTAGTAAAGTACTGCAACAGCCCTTGTAATACTCCAATTTTAGGAGTACAAAAACCTAATGGACAATGAAGGCTGGTGCAAGATCTCAGACTTATTAATAAAGCTTTAATCCCTTTATACCCAGCTGTACCCAACCCGTACACCTTGCTCTCTCAAATACCAGGAGAGGCACAATGATTTATAGTCCTGTACCTTAAGAATGCCTTTTTCTGTGTTCCATTACATCCTGACTCCCAGTTTCTGTTTGCCTTTAAAGACCCTTTAGACCAGAATTCTCAGCTCACCTGGACGGTGTTACCCCAGGGCTTTCAAGGTAGCCCCAACTTGTTTAGCCAGGCTCTAGCTCAGGACCTTACTAATTTTTCATATCCAGGTACCCTAGTTCTTCAATCTATGGATTACTTACTTTTAACTGCAAACTTGGAAACCTAGTGTCAGCAGGCCACCCAGGACCTCCTAAACTTTCTTGCCACATGTGGATATAAGGTTTCTAAACCAAAAGCCTAACTTTGTAGATAAGAGGTAAACTACCTAGGGCTTGGGGCCCTTAAAAAACGCCAAAAGGATTGGCAACAAAAGCCAAAATAGACAAATGGGACCTAATCAAATTCCACAGCTTTTGTACAGGAAAAGAAACAGTCATTAGAGTGAACTGACAACCAATAGAATGGGAAAAAATTTTTGCAGTCTACCCATCTGACAAAGGGCTGATATGCAGAATTTACAAAGAACTAAAAATGAATACTTTAAATGGTAAGTACCATTAAATGTAAAAGGTCCTTCCCCCATTTATAACTTCTGTGAAAGGCAATTTACTGTTTAAGGCCAAAAATAACACTAATCTATTGTGAATGTTATAATGTGTATATAAATAGAATGTATGTTAACAATAGCACAAAGGGGGCTGGGCATAGTGGCTCCTGCCTGTAAGTGTTTTGGGAGGCTGAGGTAGAAGGATCACTTGAGCCTAGGAGTTTGAGACCAGCCTGAGCAATACAGTGAGATCCTAGCTCTACAAAAATACAGAATAATTAGCCAGGTGTGGTGGTGTGTACATGTAATCCTAGGTACTCGAGAGACTGAGAGGATCGGACTGCTTGAGCCCAGGAGTCAGAGCCTGCAGTCCCTGCACTTCAGCCTGGGTGACAGAGCAAGATTCTGTACACAAAAACAAAAGGCAAATAAAATGCAAACAAAAAACCCCTACAACAACAATAAAACCAGTAGCACAAAGGATAGAAGAAAGAAACAGAAGCATATTGTTTAAAGTTTTTATACATATTTGTGAAATGGCATCATGTTATTTGAAGGCAGACCATAATAAGTTAGCAGTGCATATTTTAAACCCTACAGCTACCACTAAATCAAACTATTTGTTGAATGAATGAAAGATTTATTCTGGATATTAAAAACTTACCTTCTATGGAACTGCTGATTAAATTAGATGTGACATTTGTCTTCTCCTGAGCACTTTTATTCAGTGGGATAAGACAGTGGGCAATTTTCACAAGGGCAAAGAAAGGATGAATGGGGAGCAGGACAGGGTGAATTTTCTGCTTCACTGTGCCTAATACAATGCTCCAATTGTTAGGATGTCAAACCAGATTCAACCAGACAGTACTGTAAATTCCAAAGGAAACATATTCCAGGAAAGTCTTCCAGCCAAGACCTTAGCTGGCCTCCTGTGGTGACATTCCATTAAGAAATATTCCAATTTACATTTAGGAGAGGATTGGAATTGACAAAGTGTCTTGGCTGCTAATGTAAATACTTGAAAGAAAATTTCCAAATTTTTAGAATATGACTTTTCCTTCACTTTTAATGACTGTGTGAGGGTCCACTTCTTGTATTTTATCTTCAGACTTAGGTCTTGATGTTTACTTTGCACGTTTTTAAAGTGCTGTGCAGTGGATTAAGGGGAATTACATTTTGGGTGCTAGGTATGGATATTCCTGGGAAAATGGAAACCAAGCTTTCTTCGTTGTGGATAGGATAAAGTCTGTTACTAGGAGAAGTTTCTATTCATGGTGAAGCCACCAAGGGGTATATAATCAAAGAACGGATGGATTTCCACAAAGCATTTTCCACTCCTCCTCTTCACAGGAGGATAGATTAGCTGGGTCATAGAGAGGACTAGGAATGGGGGTGGATCCCCATTAGAATAATGTTGAAAGGCTTGGAGTGAGTGCACCCTCCCTTCTTCCTTGAAGCTTCTCCGCCCTTTCTCTAGTCTTCTCAATAGAACCCCGTGGTGGGCTGTTTGGAATCAGTATAATAGCGTGTATAATTATAATAATTATTTTGCATGCATGTAGCTCTTTTTTTCAAAAAAATTCCAGGGCAACATAAAAAGAAAAACACAACTCTCAGAACCTTGGTCAGCTTGTAAATCAGGATTCCTTAACATGGGGTTTGAGGCCAAGCGTGGCTTTCAGAGTATTGCTAAGTTATTTGAAACGGTTTGGAGAACAAACATTCATGCCTTTTTCCCAAAAAGGGAGTCCTTAGATTTTACTGGGGGTGAGGGGGGAGTCCAAAAAAAAAAAAGAGAGTAAAATCCATTGTTATAAAACATGCATTCCTCTTACAAAAATTAAGAAGACTAAAATATTTAAGTATTTAATGTAATTACTGAGTTACTGAAGCCAAGAGGGAGAAGCATTAGTGTATTGAGGGCACATTGTCTTGGTCTCACAATTTATGGGTTAAATGTTGCGTACCTATTTTATGGAAATAATTTAAACTTTTCCTGCAGATCCTATGAGGCAAAAAAGAAAAAGAAAAGAAAAAAGTAATACTTTGAACTTGAAGAAGTATATCCTTTTCTGAAAGCAAATAGCACTAAAAGTTCTAAGAGAATTCAAACCAAAATATTCTAGTCCAAGTCCTAATTTTTTCCACCCCTTTTTCCCACTGTCATAGATGACAGTCCCTGCTTTAATATAAAGCCAGTTCTTCCACCTGCACATTGGATTCCTCCTCCACTCACCTACTCAACTGCATTGTTCCAGCCATCTCCTCACCAGAAGCTGCTCAGCTGTGGCCTACAGGCCAAACTAGCTGGCCCCTGTTTCCTATGGCCCACAAACTAAAAATAATTTTTTAAACTTTTAAATGGTTGGGGAAAATGTTTTCAAAAGTAATATTTGGTGATACCTGAAAATAATACAAAACTCAAATTTCACTGTCCATGAATAGTTTGATTGGTCCCCTACATGCTCATTCATTTATCTGTTGTCTATGTTTACTCTCACACTATATCAGCAGAGTCAAGAAGTTGAAATAAAAGCTGTATGACCCACAGAGCCTAAAATATTTGCAGCTGGGAGCCATGGCTCATGCCTTTATTCCCAGGACTTTGGGAGGCTGAGGCTGGTGGATCATTAGAGGTCAGGAGTTTGAGACCAGCCTGGCCAACATGTCAAAACCCCATCTCTAGTAAAAATACAAAAATTAGCTGGGTGTGGTGGTGCATGCCTATGATCCCAGCTACTCAAGAGGCTGAGGCAGGAGAATCACTTGAACCCAGGAGGCAAAGGTTGTAGTGAGCCGAGATCATGCTCTAGCCTGGGCAACAGAGAGAGACCGAGTCTCAAACAAACAAACAAAAAAATAGCAACTTTCCTTTTTACAGAAGAATTCTGCCAACCCTTATCTTACACCATCATTTAATTTTTGCCCCCACTCATAGTCAGCTGTAAGGTGATCCCCAAAGATATGCCATGTCCTAATCACAGAGCCCGTAAATGTAAATATGACCTTAAATGAAAAAGGATCTTTGCAGATTAAGAGAAGGATTTTGAGAAGAGGAGATCATCCTGGATTAGCTGGGTGAGCTTTAATTGCTATCACAACTGTCCTTACAAGACAGGCAGAGGGAGACTAGAGAGACACACACCAGGGATAAGATGATGTGTAAATGGAAGCAGAGATTGAAGAGATGTGGCTACAAAGCCCAGGAATGCTGGCAGCCACTGGTAGCTAGAAGAGGCAAAGAATGGATTTTCTCCTGGAGGAAGTACAGCCCTGCCAACGCCTTGATTTCAGCTGAGTGGAACTGATGTTAAACTTCCAGGTGTCAGAAGTATGAAAGAAAAAAAATTGTTTATTTAACCCACCAACTTTGTAGTAATTTCTTACAGCAGCCTCAGGAAACCAGTACACTACTGGATTGTTTCTGCTCCATCAGAATAGAAACATGCTGTGACGTCTCCCACTAAGGAAGTTCTCTGATTCCACTTCCCCTGCTGGCTACTCTCCATTTCTTTGATCCTGTTATGGTGAAACTTCTTAGGTGAGTTGCCAATGTGTATCCTCTCCAGTTTCTCTCTCCCGTTCCTCTCAACTCCATGCCAGTGAGGCACTGGTCCCCACCACTCTACCCAAACTGCCCTCATCAAGTTACCAATGACGGCCACATGGCTAAATGTAATGGTCAACATGCAGGCCTCGTC
This sequence comes from Cheracebus regulus, assembly GCA_963574635.1. Taxonomy (NCBI): domain Eukaryota; kingdom Metazoa; phylum Chordata; class Mammalia; order Primates; family Pitheciidae; genus Cheracebus; species Cheracebus regulus. The sequence goes on from CAUYQU010003855.1 coordinate 11,819, forward strand.
CTGATCCATCCACCCAGCAGCACTGGACACATCTGACCCTCCTTCTGCCATGACACAATTTGGTCTTTTAACTTCCGGAACATCAACCCACACTCTTGTTTTTTCCAGCCTCACCAGCTGCGGCTTCTCAGTCTCCTTTGCTGTCCTCCTCTTCTCCTCAATGTCGCAGCTCCTACCTTCTCTATCCAAGCTTCTTCTACTGGAGATCTTAGGCTTACAGCTTTAAGTACTGTCTGTGGGTCCTAGACTCCCAAATGAATATTCCCAGCTGTCCAGACCTCTCTGTCAAACTCCAGGCTCATTTATCCACTTCCTGGATGAGATCTTCACTTAAAACAGCGAAGAGACGTCTCAGATGCAGCACGTTTCATCTACCAACCTCTGATCAGCCTTATTCATGGCCTCCCCCAGCTCTGTTGATGTCTTCTGTGTCCTTCCAGTTTCTCGGGCCAGAAATCTTGGAGTGATCTCTGACACCTATCTGGCTCTTACACAACATATCCAACCCATAAGGAGATCTTGCTGACTCTCAACTGGATTAAAATCTTACCCCTGCTCACCTCCACCGCTGCCACCGTGGTCCATGCTACTGTCATGACATCTTTGGATAACTGCAATACCTCTTGATACGCCTCCTTATTCCACCCTTGCTCCTTTCTGTCTCTTCTCACTATTGCCCCAGAGTGATCCTTTTCACTGGAAATGAGAGAACACAGCTCTTTGTTTAAAACCAGGCAGTAGCACCCTGTTTTTTTTCAGCACAGAAGCTGAAATGCTGAGCTTTTTAAGATCTTGGACAAGAGGGACCCTTGTTCTGAGCCCCACACACTTGAGAGTGGTACTTCTTCAACTATCTGTGGTGGTGGACTGGGGCTTTTAAAAATATTACTTTCAGTCCATATGGATAGGGATATAGCCTCACTCCATAGAACTAGGATACAGCTGTGTTGCATGAAACTCAAGTTCATCAATACCGGGCAAATTCAACAATACCTGACTGGTCCATAGCTCAGGACCAGTCTCGGCTACAAGCTTGGATGAAGATCTTTCAATTCTGAAACTGCTATGCAAGTATCACAGTGTTTACTCTCAATGTCTTTTCATCCCGTCACAGCTGGGAAACAGACTGCTCTTGGAACTGGCACTGGCTTTTAGGCTGCACTGGGGAGCACTGCTAAAGGGAACCCTGCTCTTGTCTTTTCTGGCCCCTTGCTGTGGAGTGAGGCTTCTGCAGCACAAGGAACAGTACCCCCTGCAGCCCATGACCACCTGGAAATCATACTCTGGGTATCCTGGATCTTGGAGTCTCCTGCTTCCTGACTCCAAGTCTACATCTAGAGCCCACACAGCCCTCTTCCCCGGGTCCATCCACCTCACCTCCAGGCCTGAGAGTTGACAAAGGGTCACCTGTCTGTGGTGGGTGCAGACAAAGCTTGAGTGCTCACGCATCAACCACCAGCTGGGTGGCTCTTCTGGTCTAGGTTTGCTTGGATGTATTCAGAAGTTAGAAGTTGGTGGTTGGGCTGGGGCTAGATGGAATATTAGTCAGGGTTCTCCAGAGAAGTAGAACTAACAGACACATACGTACATATATATGTATGTATATCTCTGTATGTTTATCTATATGTATCTCGTTATATATTTTATATATGTATACCCTATATAGATATATAAAGAGGTTTGTAAGTAATTGGCTCATGTGATTATGGAGGTGGAGAAGTCCCACAGCCTTGGCATCTGCAAGCTGGAAACCTAGGAAAGTCAGTGGTGTTAGAAGGCCAGAAAGCCAGAGGGCCAATGGTATAGATTCCAGACTGAATCCGAAGGCTTGAGGACTAGGAGTGCTGAGGGCAGGAGAAAATTCCAATGTCCCAGCTCGAGCAGCCAAGCAAAGAGAGAAAATTCTCTCTTTCTTCACCTTTTTGCTCTACTCAGGCCCTGAACAGACTGGATGATGCCCTATCTGTTGGATGACTAACATTCCATCCAGCACATTGAGTATGCTATCTCCTTTACTCAATATCAATTCAAGTGCTATCTCATTCAGAAATGCCTTCACAGACACACTCAGAAATAACAGTTAACCAAGTATCTGGGTACCTTGTGGCATAAGCAAATGGACACACAAAATCAGCCATCACAGATGGTCTATGACAGCCCTGTTTACAGGTCTGGTGACTGTGACCAGCATGCTGGTTGACCTAGGAACCCTCAGCTGAGGGAGAAAAGGCCACCACATGGTCCCTTGTCCTTCAGGAGACTATCTTGGGCATCTTCACATGGTAGTTTCAGAGAGCAGAAAGAGAGGGCGAGGCCAATGCATAGGTATTAGTCATCTCTGTCAGGTTAGTTATTATCTCCTTGACCAGAGAAAGTCTCATAGCCCAGCCCAGACTCGGTCGAGGAGGGGTCTACCAAAAGGTGCAAATACAGAAGGTATGAAAAATGGCAGGCCATTTGCTATGGTGTCATTGTCTGTGTCCTCCTCCAAAACTCATGTTGAAAATCCCCGGGGTCTTTAGGAGGTGACTAGGCTATGAAAGCTGTGTTCTCTGCATGGCATCAGCTCCTTATAACACAGCTAGAGGGAGCTGGCAAGGCCCTTTTGCCCATCCTCCTTCCCTGGCATGAGGACACAGCATTCATCCCCTCTGGAGAAAGCAGTGCTCAAGGTGCCATCTTTGAAGCAAAGACCAGGTCCTCACCAGACAATAAAGCTGCCAGTGCCTTGATCTTGGACTTCCTAGCTATACTTGTGAGAGATACATTTGTTTATAAATTATCCAATCTCAGGCTGGGCTTGGTGGCTCACACCTGTAATCCCAGCACTTTGGGAGGCTGAGGTAGATGGATCACTTAAGGTCAGAAGTTCAAGACCAGCCTGGCCAACATGGCGAAACCCCAACTCTACTAAAAATACAAAAAATTAGCTGAATGTGGTGGCATGTGCCTGTAATCCCAGCTACTTGGGAGGCTGAAGCATGAAAACTGCTTGAGACCCAGAGGCAGAGATTGCAGTGAGCCAAGGTTGTGTGCCACTGCACTCCAGCCTGGGGAACAGAGTGAGACTATCTCAAAAAAAAAAAAAAAATCCAGTTTCAGGTATTTTGTTATAGCAGCACAAATGGACCCATCTGCCTCATACAGATGGACTAAGACAGTATTACTGAAACCCACAGCCCCCTAGACACCTATCTCATTGTGTGGTACTGATGTGGGATGGTTACAGGCATGATAGGTACATTTGTGTTTTGGAGTTCTGGGTCCTGAGTGTCTCCTAGTCTCTTTTCACTTTGGACTGTTGATGAACAAAGAGCATGAACTGAGATGTGGGCGCTGAAGGGAGCCCCCTCCTGAGTATGTTCTGCTTTGACAAGTGACACTAACTTCTTATGAGCACTTGACTTGATAGGTTTTACATTATAGACCTCTACTGTACTGCTGGTAAACAGAAAAACTGACAGTAAAAATGATTTAGAGAGTGCCTTTTGTGGCGAGCTCTAGTATACACCTCCCTCACCCCCATACTCGGCAATCTCCACCCAGAGCATGGTGCTGCAGAGGCAGGTGACTTGCAAAGCCCATGGGCGGTGGGACAGAACCTGATCTTGGGCATTTCAGGCCACTCTCAGTCCAGCCTTTTGGGACCTCCTTTAAGGGTCCTGCCCCAAGGGGCTGTTAATTGGATTTCATAAACTAGGGTAGTGATTCTTCTCTCTGGCTGCACATGAGAATCACCTGGAGAGCTTTTCAAAGGCTAGTTACCTGGACCTTATGCCAGAGAAAGGGAACAGGAATCCTTGAGGGAGGAGCCCAGACCTTTTTTTTTTTAACCTACAAGCTCCCCGAAATGAGCCTCGCCTGCTGCCATTGGAAGTGTAGAATTAAGGGTCTTCCCTTCCCTCAGAGTTAGGAGGCTGCTTTTTCTCACTCATCCAGAACAGTTTGACAGCTCAGCAAGTAGTGAGAAACAGAAGTGGCAGAGGCAGCGATGGGGAAGATCGTGGAACCCCAGGCCCTCTAAGTGGACGGGTGGAGACCCTCTGGGGAAGCAACGGAGGTGCCATGGCCATGCTGAATTACAGACAGGTCTTTTTATCTACTTAACCAGAAATATGCCAGTCTTGGGTCACTGCCAGTAATGTGGAAGCCAGGAGAGAAAGATTCTCAGCTCTCAGGGTATCCGAATGAGCAAGGCTGCTCTTTAAGAGAAAAGGGGGTCTAGCTTGCGTGCCAATGGAGGAGGGGAAACCAAATGAGAATACACTGCCAAGAGCAGTGAGCAGCAGCTGGGCACCCACTGCCCCCGGTGCTGTATGGCCCTGGATACAATAGCAGGGCTGGAAGCCGTGGCCAACCCAAGTGGCGTCTGTAGCCCTGAGCCAAGGTGGAAGGCAGGGCGCCTGGCTGTAATGCTCTCCATCTGTCCTGGCTCAGTGTGGCTTGATGCACATACCCAGTCCTCAGGGCTGCTTCCCGTAGTCCCACTCTCAGGCCTGCCTACTCCAGGCCTTCCCACCCTCCACCCAGAATCTCCTTCCTCTTACTCCTGCATGGCAAAACTTATCAGCTCTGTGTTTCTTTCGCTAAGGGACCAGTTATCAATCTGGAAAGAAAAAGCCTTTGGAGTCAGTTGTTCCTATACTCAAATCCCAGCAAGGCCACTTCCTGAACTATGAGACTTCAGACAAGTTGTTTAACCTCACTGAGCACTGGTTTCCTCTTCTGCCACCCATGGACCAGGTCTTCATAACAGATCCCACAAGACAAACACTAGGTGCCATGATGTATGAAAAACATCATGGGGCCAGGAGCGGTGGCTCATGCCTGTAATCCCAGCACTTTGGGAGGCCGAGGGTGGTGGAGCACTTGAGGCCAGGAGTTGGAGACCAGCCTGACCAACATGGTGAAATCCTGTCTCTACTAAAAACACAAAAATTAGCCGGGCATGGTGGCACATGCCTGTAATCCCAACTACTTGGGAGGCTGAGGCAGGAGAATCGCTTGAACCCAGCAGGCAGAGGTTGCAGTGAGCTGAGATCGTGCCACTGCACTCCAGCCTGAGCAACAGAGTGAGACCTTGTCTTAAAACAAAAAAACATCATGGGCACACTGCAACATGTGGGAGCTTAGATTTAATCTAAGAACTTCATGATTAAGCCGAAGTAGTTTCTTCTCCAAAACACTTGTATTTTAAGAGAAAGCTAAGAGTTCACGCAAGATCTTTACAGATTGGACCACTGGAGGTAGTTGAAGAATTAGCTTGGGATGGCTGCTGGCAGATAGATGAGATCTTATCCAAGGAAGGGCTGTCTCTGGAGGCCCTCAAATCCCACCTATGGACAGGATTTCTCCAAGTGCGGTCTGCCTGCAACCTGTTTTAGACTCACCCAGGGAGCCTACCTAGGGGGTCGTGGGGAGCCAGGAAAGCTGACCCATCCAACTCTGGCCAGGATGCCGACACAGCATGTGTCTGAGAATGTCCCCTACTATTCCTAGGCATGACAGGTCCTGCTAAGGGGAATTCTGCTTTAAAGAGTCACTTTTTTTTGAGACAAGGTTCACGCCTGTCACCCAGGCTGGAGTGCCATGGCGTGATCTCAGCTCACTGCAACCTCTGCCTCCTGGGCTCAAGTGATTCCAAAAGACTCAGCCTTTGCCTCCTGAATCCTCTTGGCCAAAGAAAACCAAAATGGTTTCTCAAAAGTTTTTCACATGTGTGAAACATTCTTGATGACAGGCCAGCCTTGTCACAGCCGGTCTCTCACACCTTAAGGAAACTTTCATAGCCACACCGCCTCATTTTGAATGCAGAGGACAGAAAATGTTCCTAAGCATCATACCTCCAAAAATAGCCCTTTATTTCCTTCTTATCCAATGATGAAAAAGGTTAACCAGAGTCTGAAAACAAAGTTGAGAAACTCGTGCTTTAAAAACGGGGATATAGAGAAAAGGGAAGACTCTTTGGTTTCTAGTTGTTCTCTCTTCTCTCTCTGGGTACTGCAGGGAGATTCTCACAAAGCAAGCTCCTGGTTCTGGGCCAGCTTTGCCTGGGGCATGTACCTTCACTGAGACCAAAGTGTCAGGTTACTCTGAGCCAGCCTTGACAGGGGAGTTTGGTTCACTGGGAATCTTGGGTCAGGGGAACTCTGGGGTTCTCGGAGTTCCTTTTACATAGATCCCCCTTTTCTTCCTGGGGAAGCTTAGAAAGAGGAATTGGCAGTCATTGCCAAGTTCCATGGATGCTTGAATTTGAACTCTGTCTGGAGGATGTTACAGTCTCCACTGGGCAACTTCTAGGAAGGGCACTTTGAGGGGTCTAACAGTCAAGACATTCTGAGTAAGAAACTGAACTCTACTTCAAACTGTGTAGGCAAAAAGGGAAGGTGCTGGCTCAGACAGCTGGGAAGGATCCTGGGATAGTCCCTAGAATCCCAGCAGATGTGCAGAAGGCAGGTCCTCAGAGTTAGAGCTGGTGTTCCCTGTCTCCAGGCGCCTTCTCTCTCATAACTGGCTGCCTCTGCTTTCTTCACTCTCCCAGGCTGGCATGTAAAAGCCTTCCTCCATGCTGTGGGGAGACAGCCATTGTTGCTCCTAGCTGACACAGTAGCTGCTTATCATTCTTAATCTCACAGCATCTGCATTTTTTCTCAGGGAAGGACTCTGATTGATCCTTCCTTGTTTCTGTCATACTAAATGGACCAATCACCATTGCTGGTTGGGTAGGGTCCTGGGATAGGCCAGGTCTGAGTCACCTGCCCACTTCTGGCCTAGGAGATTGCGCTGAATTTCAGAGGCAGGGCATTTGCAGCACTTGCTGGACAGGAAAGTGGAAAAAACTGTAACTCTCTACTGCAGGGGCAGGAGAGTTTACCCAGAACCAAGTGAACCTGCCCCAGGACATAGGAGGGGGCAGCGAGGGGCAGCCAGCAGTGGGTACAGTGAACTTTCCACCTACAACAGTGCTGAGCTTTTAGGAATTTTTAAAAAATAGAACTGCCCATGACAAGGCTGCCTAAGAGAGCTTGAAACAGTCTTAAAAAGAAGGCAAGTGGGAAGATCTATGATTGAGCCCTGTGTGCTATTTTTAATGGAAAAAAATATGAAAATAAACACCGAATAATGGAGGAATTGTTAAGTATATTACAATGCATACTGACAACAGACCATGGTCAGGAGGTTTTAATGGCAGAGTAAAATAGTTACATGATAATGTTAAAAGTGAGAGGTAGGAACCAAAAATTCAAATGCTCTGTGGGCTTAACCACGTGCCTCCTTCCACAAAAAGGTAAACTGAGATGCATGCCTGTTATACACAATTACCTTTGGGTTGTAACAGTATGCCCCCTCTACATCCTTATTTATTTATGCATTATTTTATTTTATTTTATTTGAAACAGGATATTACTCTGTCACCCACACCGGAGTGCAGTGGTGTGACCATACCTCACTGCAAACTCAGCTTCCTAGGTTCAAGCAATCCTCCTGCCTTAGCCTGCTCCATAGCTGGGACTACAGGTGGATGCCACCAAGTCCAGCTAACTGTTTTATTTTTTGTAGAGACAGCGGTCTCCCTATGTTGCCCAGGCTGGTCTTGCACTCCTGGGCTGAAGCAATTCTCCCACTTCAGCCTCCCAAAGTGCTGGGATTAATTAGAAAACAAAGATAACTGTAATGGCATCATTAATAAAACTGAACTGTAAAGGTTTAAGGAGATTAAAAGGGGACCAACTCTTAAGAGCTGGCATGCTGAGCAGGGATGGAGGTTGAGGAGAGAGGAAGAGAGCCGCAAGAGACTCAAATCATTTTTTTTCTGAAAAGAATGTTTCTTGAATAGTTTTACATGGGTTACCTCATTTAAATGTTTGAGCACAATTATTTATCCCATCTTTCCAATGAGGAAACAAAGTCTCAATGAAGTCAGTTGACTTGTCCAAAGTTATACAGTCAGCAAAGTGGTCGGGCCGGGACTGGACCCTTGCCTTTCACACTGCACTGCAACAAAATGAAGCCTGGGGATGATCTCATTTCTTAGCTTTTACAGGGGTGATCCTAAGGGGGAAGGATGGACAAGGTGGATCTTCCAACAGTTTTCTCCCAGCAAGAGTCCTTGAACTATAAACCAGAGTTTATATTTGTAGAGAAGGATATGACCTAACATGGAACAGCACAACAGTCACATAGAATTTGTTTTAGATTAAGAGCAACACTTGTAAAGGCATCGCATCCAGTTTACTACTTTTACAGATGAGGCCACTGAGGCCCAGAGAGGGTAAGCAAAATGACCAAGGTCACACAGCAAGTGAGCATTGTTGCCGAAGACAGGCAAGGCTCCTAACTGGCAATGCAGTGCTCTCTGGGGGCCATCATGTGGTGGTGCGTCATTTGCTATAAAAAGAAGCAGACACCTCAGTGGGGAGGAAGCCTCAGCGCCTGTCTCCTAGATACGCACATCGCCGAGATGATCTGGAGCTGCGAGGGACTGATTTGATAGGGACTGTGATACAGGTCTGGAAAATTGGTTACATTTAATCACTGTTCAAAAACCTTATTTAACTTAAAGGCACTTTTATAAAAAAAGTAAGAAGAGCCTTTACGTATTTTTCATACATACGTATATATATTTAAATGTGTTTCATTTTTGTTACACTGGTCCTTAGGTTGCCAAGGAGACAGTTATCAGCAGAACTAAGCTATTGGTGAATAATTAATTGTCCGTCCTCAGCGAGGCTGGGAGAGAGAACTTCTCAGAGAGCCTCTGCAGGGTTTAGGCAAGGTCTGCTTCTGTCAATTGCAAAAAGAGACTCGAAGGAGCCAGCGAGACAGGCTCATGAGAAGTGAGTGTGCGGGATGGAGTCTTCCCACCCTGTTCCCCTGGACAGAGCCAGTAGCAGCCACTGCCATTGTCAACCCATGTCCCTCACACCTGGTCATTGCAGGGAAACTGCAGGTCACCCACTACCACCATTTGCCTTTTTTGGCTTGGGAGTTTTTTCTGGAAGCTAGAGGTCTCCTGCCTGCTCATGGCAGGCCAGAAGTTCCTAAAACAAGTATTTTTGCAGAGGAGTTGCCCTCAACCAATGAGTGATGGGAGGATAACTCCAAGATGTGTTGTACACTGGTACCCCATATCCCAGAGGGACTCAGCTCTACTTGCCCACAGTGGTGGTGTGCTAATGCCATCTTTATGGGCTTCTTTCCTTTCCTGGGCTTGCTTCTACACTTCTTTATAGGTGCTTCCTGGGTTTGCCTCCCAAATAAACTCTTTGTATTTAGATCCTGGCCCCAGGTCTGCTCCTGGGGCAGCCTAAACTAGGATGCTCCTGCCATGCAGCAAGACCTGGGTGAGTAAACAGGGGCTAGGGGCAGGATTCCTGTCTACTGTTTCATTCTACCCTAATTTTCTGCAAAATGAAATTGTCCTGTTAATGTAAAATGGCATTTTTCAAACTCGCTCTCTCTTTTCTGGCTAAATGTGTTACAGATCATATTGGCCTAAGTTCAAATAGTGGCATGCTCTGAGCCTGTAATAATTTATGCCCCAAGTATTTAAGTTATATCTTTCCCCAAAGCATAGTGGGCTACCTGGGCAAAAGCCCCAGAAGGAATTGAAGTTTTCTCAGTGATTGGCATTGATTAGAACTTAATGGTGACAACCTTCTATTTTCTAAATTAAGTTTCCAGGCTAAACACTCAATATAAAAATAGTCAATTCAAGGAAGTCCTACGGTAACTAATTTCTTGACATCATTACATTGTTCACTTACCTCTTTTACTGAAATCAGTATCCTCTTTATTGATCTGTTTGTTTGCTTTATAAGGTTACTACAGCCACTCCAGGAAGGTTTAAAGAACAGAAGATGATATTCTTCCCATGCTCCGATTCTTATTAGAGAAACCATTTTATATACCCAAATTACTAGATTATCAGGTGAGATTGGGAGGGAGTGGGGCGCTAACCCTCAACTCACTAGAGCTAGCCTCTCCCACAACATTGTTTATAAGGATGAACTCAGGTGAACAGTGTAAAATGCAGCTCTCTGAAATGACCTATGATTACTGATATGGTTTGGCTGTATCCAATTCAAATCTTATCTTGAATTGTAGTTCCCATAATTCCCACGTGTTGTGGGAGGGATTCAGTGGGAGGTAATTGGGGGTGGTTACTCCCATGCTGTTGTGTTCGTGATAGTGAGTTCTTATGAGATCTGATGGTTTTATAAGGGGCTTTTCCCACTTTGCTCAACACTTCTCCTTCTGGCCATCATGTGAAGAAGGACACGTTTGCTTCCCTTTCTGCCATGACTGTAAGTTTCCTGAGGCCTCCCCAGCCCTGCAGACTGTGAGTCAATTAAACCTCTTTCCTTTACAAATTACCCAGTCTCGGGCAGTTCTCTATAGCAGCGTGAGAATGGAGTAATACAATCGCGAAGAAGTGTGTTAGCTGAAAAAACTATGTCTATGTTGGGTGTGAGATGAGAAAACATTACAGATCATTTTCTCTGGGCCATGAGTAGGATCCAACTGTCAAATCAGAGAACCGAGAGTAGAGAGAAGATGGGTAGGGTAAGGTCTCCACAGCTGGGACTGATGGCTATCATTTTAACATCATAGCTACATCCAGATGACTGGCTTACCACTCTGAGTGAGCTATTCCAAGATAGAGCAACTTCCTGGGTTCTCAATCCTTCCTGGGTTTTCTTATCAAATTTTCATGAGAAGTACCCCTACTGTCTGTTCCCCTGAACCCAGAGGACTACTCAGATTTGTATGGTAGTCCCTGGAAGTACATATTCTTCAAAGTGGTAGATTTCCATCTTACTTGCTCTTTCTTCCTTTTGACCACCTTGTAAATGGCCAGAGTGAGTGCAGCTGAGTAGGGAGACGAGCAAGAATAAGTATCTCCCCAAACCCAACCATCTCTTTCTGTCTTTGTTATCTGGTAACACTAAATAGCGTTGGAGGAAAATTGTCTGCTGTGGAGGAAAGGTAAGAACCAGTAATCAGGACTTTGATATTGAAACCTAAGGCCCAAGTCTTTTTAACAAGAAAGGTATAAACCAATGGATAGTGGGGATGTCTAGGACACATGCAAGTTAGTTTCTGTTTGAGATTGCTTGTCTTCTTTAGCTAAATGTTCAAAGGACAATTGAGCAAAGAAGAAAAACCTCCTGACTTTCTAGCATCTTCTATCTGAACCTATCCAGTTCAACTTCTTCAGGACTGAGAGTTGCAAATTCTAGCTGGACATATGACAGTCAAACGTCTATTTGATGCATTGGTTGGGCACACCTTTCATGTGTCCAACCAATGTTCCTGGTCATACAGAAAGGAATTTCACAGTGTTCCTGGTTGTACAGAAAAGAACTTCATGTTGCTGTCATCTTCCTGTTCCTCTGCCATGCAAAAAGATGAATCTTAAGGCTCCTAGAAGAGACTGGGTCCTCTGGAAACTTCAGCGGTGAACTGATGCATGAACCACCCTTCACACTTCCTCAAACACACAAATTGTCCACCTTCTCCCTAAACCCTCATTTAATTCTACTTTATGAAGTATACAGTGTTAGAACTAAAACCTTTATTCTTTGTCAGTCCATTTCAAATCTGTTAATCAGGAAACAGTATGAAAGATTTCTCCATGGCCACAATAAGTTGCATATCATAGACACTTAATAATGCAGTGATGTTACAACTACACTCAGGTAACATTAAGTTTCTTTGCCAGAATCTAAACATGCCCCAACTTTCCTGGATTGTTAAAATGAAAACTCTTCCACCTTCCTCACCCCAAAGTCCCCTAATATAAAAGTTGTCTTACCAAGCATTGATGAGTATTACATGGCAGCTATTCATGAATTCTCTGCTGGTAGCATCATTCACTTCTGCAGGGAGGGAGGGAGAAAGAAGCAGTTTTCTCAGCATACTGACCAATTTGTACAAAATTACCAAGCTAAGGCAAACACAACAGAGCGAGAATGTGTGTTTATCATTAAGCTTAATACAAGTCTGGTGTTATGGGCGAGCTCCCTGAGTCACTAGCTGAAGGAACTTGGCCAGGTTATTGTACCTTTCTGGGCTTCAGTTTCATCATCAATTTACGGTGGGAATTAAAGAGAGATAATATACCAGAAGTAGTAAGTTCAGTGCCTGGACATAGTAACCACTTCTTGCAAATTAATTACATCTCATTTGAGTAAATGCAGCACCACTAGAATAAGAAAGCACGAAGAATGTTGTGGTTATATGCTTTTGCCTATCACTCTTTCTCCTCCTTTCAGGAACCCAATTCTTTTCCCCCAGTGGATAGCATTCCATGTGTGTTAAATGGGGCTGACCTCCCTTCTCCCCAGCTACAAAGGTGGGAATGAGTCTTGAGCTTGGCCGAACCTCCTAACCTGCCCTGATCACAGTAAGTACGGGAATGATATATGATTTAAGCTGCCTCCATTATGAGTCCTCCCAGGAACATTTTTCTGACTAGAGATATCATAAAAGGCTCTTTCAGCACTCAACTTGCAGAGTGTGAATTTCATGCACATGGCAACGACTTTTCTTGCTGTATGGGTCAGGATTTGCTCAGAAAAGCAGAAGCTTTAGAAGATCTAAATTATAGGGGATTTATTACAGGAATATGGTCTTCTGTGATTTTAAGAGCTAATTCCACAGTCTATGGGAAGCTGCTGTTTCTGTGTCAGGTACAGGAATACAAGGTCTATGGAGCAGGCTGTTGAGAAGGGAAGACAGACATGAAATGGTGTGATCATAGATAAACTGAAATCTGCGAGTATGGGCTGGGACTCAGGGTGAGAGACTGGGACCAACATTGGTCTTCCCCCAGCTTCAAGCCACCCACTTCAATGAGGGAAGTAAGCTGGAGGAGAAGCTGGCATCCTTTATCACGAAGGTAAACACACACCTGGCCCAGGAGTCCTGGCCCAGGAGTTGGAGAGGGTGGAGAAGGATTCAGGAGGAGGTGGGGATGCTGTGAGCCCCACCTGACAAGGTGAGTGAACAGATGAGTGACAACAGGAGCAGCCACAACAGCACCTCCTGCCCTGCCCTGTCCTGGTCTTCCAAGCATAAAATGAAATATGACTGCTGCTTTACTTCTACTTCCCACTGGCACAAAGAATGTCTCTGTGGCCCATACAAACCACAACTATGTACAGAAAAGAATTCTGGGAAATGTAGTTCCAGCTTAGCTAAGTGTACAGTCCAAGCCTCCTACATTTGCTGTATGGAAAGAACCCTTTCAAGGGATGGGTAAAGGACAACAGCCCTGATGACAGCCTTTGAGCCTCTGGATCCAACCAGCTCTGAAGCTCTAACTATCGCTGGAATTGTCAATTATGTGAACTATCTGCCTTATACTGGTTTGCTGGGGGGTTTTCTTTCTCTTTTTGAAATGGAGTCTTGCTCTGTTGCCCAGGCTAAAGTGCAGTGGCGCAATCTCTGTCTCTTGAAAATAAAAGTGGTCTGACTCATATGCGGAGCCAGTTTAGCATCTAAGAGTAATTCAGTTAAGGAGTTGTAATAGAATTCCAATAAAGGCATAACTTTGGCAAGACAGGAACATACTGAAAATCTCTTGGGTAATAAGGAATAACTAGTATGTAGCATGTTCCGTTTTGGTGAGTAAAAGACTGATGGGTAAAGAGTGTGCTAAGTAATGGCCAAAAAAGTCCTACATACAAACTGCTATTAATCTCTGCTGTTAACTTACTAGCAAGTGGCAAGTGTAATCTTTGTGGGAGGTAAGATGACACACAGTGGGAAGCAGAGGGACACCCAGACAGGACCTCTCTGGTGGGTGGCCCCTGAGTTAGGACTCCATCCATCAAAATTTTATTCTTGTTTCTGCAACTCAAGAAATCTTCTCTGGTCAGTGTGCATGTAATTGTTCAGCTTCCCACTTTCCTTCTTCCTCTCTTTCCAACTCTCTTAAGGTAATAAACAGCACATGTTTATTATGTATGGGGCACAAATAGATGTATGAGGCCCAGGCACAGTCCTTCCCTTACCCCCTTCCATACCCTCAAGAGACTGATAAATTAACCAGTATAATTTAATTTATGAAGTGTGTGTGGGAGTATATTTTTCCAGGGACTGGAATCCTTGCACCCTTCACCCAGGACACATCTTTCCCAGAGACAGCTCACCTGGGGTTATCAAATGCAGACCCAGAAGGCTTTTTTGGAAAGCATGGAATGGTTTGAAGAGGGGGAGTTTACCCAGGCTCTGGGCCAGCCTGATATATGACCCTTCTTACTCTACAACCAAGTGGACAAAATGTGAGTGTCCACAAGCACCAGAAAGTTCTTTTCTTAGTGGTTGTTTGGATTCCATCCTATTCTCAAAAACATCCTCTGATTTTTGTGATTGACTCTTGAGAATTTCCCAAGTCACCTACTTATTCTAGTTACAGATGACCAAACAGAGTATCATCTATGCAGATATTAAACTTCATCATTAACAACATGCTTTTTAGAAATCAGGCTTTTAAAAAAATCCCTTCCTTCTCCCTCTCTTTCCAACCCTCTTAAGGTATTAAGCAGTACATGTTTATTATGTATGGGGTACAAATAGATGTATGAGGCCCAGGCACAGTCCTTCCCTTAAGGAGCTCAAAGAATCACCTTCCTTATTCTAGATACTATATCTCTAATTATGCAACCCAAAATTCCATTAGCTTTCTGGAAAGCCATCTCTCAGTACATATTGAGCCTACCATTTACCAAAGCCCCCTAAATATTTTTCCTCTTCCAGATGAATTAACTACCCTCCTCCCCTCCTTTTCTTCAGTGGATTTTTTTAGGGTTTCCCCTCCAATTTCAAAATACATGCAACATGCAGAAAATATAGGACACTACACACAAAAAAATGTTTTTAACCACTACTTCTATGCTCTCTCATAGCCTGGGAGGCCTCTGTCTACCAGCTGGAGGAAGAAGAGCAGGCTGGGTAGGCAGGACAGATCTCACCTCCATCCACTGTTCCCTGTCTGGGCTCTTTCTGCCTAGTGCGAGCCACCTTCCCCTCTTACTGCTACAGTGGCTTGGTAACTGATCTCACTGCTTCTGCCTTTGTGTGTCTCTTTCACAGCAGCCAAGGTGTTCTATTAGAATGTAAATCAGACCCCACCACTTCCTTGCTTAAAGCTCCCAGTCATTCCCCATCACAACTATAATACAGTTGACTCTTGAACAACACAGGTCTGAACTGCAGGGGTCGACTTATACCAGAATTGTTTTCCTCCTCTTCCATCACCGACACAGTGAGACCAAACCTTCTTCCTCCTCCTCCCCAGCCTATTCAACCTGAAGACAAGGATGATTCACTTCCACTTAATGGATAGTAAATATATTTTCTCTTCCTTATGCTTTTTCTTAACATTTTTTTCTCTCGCTTACTTTGTAAGAATAAAGTAAAAATAATACATACAACATACAAAATATGCATTAATCAACAGTTTACATTATAGGTAAGGCTTCTAGTCAACAGTTGATTAAGTTGCTGTGGAGTCAAAAGTCACATGCAAAATTTCGATTGTGCAGAGTTGGTACCCCTATCTGTTCACGGCTCACCCATCTGACCCCAATGCTTCACGGGGTCTGCAAGGCCTTGCCCTTATCTTCCTCACCTTCTTGGGTAACCACATTCTAGCCCAGAGGGCTTCCCTCTGCCCCTCAAGCACTCCTGGCTGTTCCCATCGCCCATTCTGGGCACCTCCTAGGCTAGCTCTCAGTGTCAGTGCCGGAAGTGCCCCATACCGCCACCCCTAATATCTACTTTCAGATATATTGAAGTCCGGGTCCCCAGCACCTCTACCTAACTCAGGGAGTCTCCCCCATCTTTTCCCCACTCTTTTATGTCCCCCACTTCTTTTTCTTTAGAGTACTTAATATCTGAAAATATCTTGTTTCTGGGTTTACTGTTTATACCCCCACCCAAAGAATGGAAACTCCTTAAGCGTGGATTGAGACCCCTAGCGTGGTGGCTGTGTGGTTTCCTTCAGGCCTGGGGGTGCTGAGGGCCCCCAGTGCTTCCCCGTCCTTTCTCAGGCTTCTTCAGTCCTGCTCTCACCTTTGTAAAGAGTCATCTTCTTTAAACTCTCTTTAATTACCCCTTCTAATGGGCCATCTCTTCCTCCCCTGGTGGCTGACTCAGATTTGAACTTTTGTGACAAGGAACGTGGTGGCTGTGCTGAAGATGGATGCTGCATCATCAAAGGCCAGTCCTGGGCTCTGGTCTGAGTATCTGGGTAGTCACCGCCCCCCTCATCAGCGAGCGCCTTGTTATTTCCCTCCGCCGCTGGCACTCCATAGGCACAGACACTATGAATTAATGCATCTCTAAAAATTAAGCACTGAATCCGACCCTTTATTTATAGCTCATTTTACAAATGTGAATTAAAGTGGGCCAGTCATATGACATACTCAAATTTATTATCCCCACTTGATGGCTTGGATAAATACTTCAGTGAGTAAACTTAGAATTCATTAAGTCTCATTTTCTCATATTTCATATATTTGTAATCTACTCTCTTCCCTGGCAGTTTTGAAACAGGAAAATTAAGCCTGGCTCAGAAATGTATGAATGTATTCTTCTAATATTCCTTTAATGAGAAACTCATAGGCGGCTTCCTAAGCGAGCCCCCCGTGGAGCTTACTTATGTAATGTGAGCTACCTTATTGTGTGAATGCTTCTTAATTCCAATTTTTTTTTCTTAAGCTCTCATTAGTTCTGGAACACCACCTAGGAGAAGTTCTGTTGAAATGCAGCGAGGGCGGCTAACTTTTCACCTCCAGGTTGATATTAAGAAGGTTTGATCATAGTTTATGGGCTTAGTATTCCCTGTCGATTATTAATAGAGTAGAATTAGAGCTTTTGAGCTCCTAGGCCATGTGGCACTCTGAGATAGTTTGGAAATGAGTTAATTTTTCTGTGGGGAAAGGGAATCTACCTTTCTAGATGCAGAGATCCTTCTAAATTCATCCTGTTGCCACTTGTACCATGTCAGGTGCCACTTTGAGATCCTGTTAACTACTGCAGGAAAGAGGGGGAGGAGGGGAGGAGGGGGGAGTATATGGCACATACCCAGCTGCCATTTGAAGAGAGCTTAGGTTATCCAAGTAGCCCTGTTAAGTGTGCCTAAAATTAGATATCACTTCAGGATCAGCTGTTTATGTTGGGAATGGTTTGTGTGGTAGGATTGAGGAGATGGAGATGTCTAAAACAGAGACAAACATTTTTGGCCTGAAACTTCATAGAATTACAGGAAGTAGAGTTAGTTAACAAACATTTATTTGTCTTCTATTCTATGCAATCCCAGTCTCAGAAGCTGGAGATACAGCCCTGATCAGGAAGTTAATGCTTACATAGGGCTTATTATGGGCCGGGGATGGTTCTCCATGTTTTATATTAACTCCATTTAATCCCCATAGTACCCTGAGAAGTAGGTACTAATATTATTTCCAGTCTACAGATAGGGAAACTGAGGCTCTGAGAAGTTAACATGCTCAGGGTCACACAGCCAGTAAATGGGAGAAGAGAGAAGTGACTCCAGAGTTCATGTTCCTAACCACTCTATTAGTCAAGGTTCTCTGGAAACAGAGCATACAGGATGTGTAAGTATAGAAAGAGACAGATTTATTTTAAGGAATTGGCTAATGCAATTGTGGAGATTTCAGCCCCAAATCTGCAGGGTAAGCTGGCAGTCTGGAGAGCCAGGAAGACCTGCAGTCTGAGTCCAAAGGCAGTTGGCTGGCAGAGTTCCTTCTTACGCAGGGGAGGTCAGACTTTTTTCCATTAAGTCCTTCGACTGATTGGATGAGGCTCACCCACAATATGGAGGGTAAATTAACATTTAAATGTTAATCTCAGCCAGGTATGGTGGCACGCCTATAATTCCAGCACTTTGGGAGGCCACAGTGGGTGAATCACCTGAGGTCAGGAATTGGAGACCAGCCTGGCCAAGATGGTGAAACCCTGTCTCTACCAAAACATACAAAAAATTATCCAGGCATGGTAGTGACCTGCAGTCCCAGCTACTTGAGAGACTGAAGCAGAATTGCTTCAGCCTGGGAGGCAGAGGTTGCAGTGAGTGGAAATAGCGCCACCGTACTCCAGCCTTGGTGACAGAAGAGAAACTCTGTCTCAAAAAAGAAAAAAAATGTTAGTCTCATCCAAAAAACACCTTCACCTTCCTCACCAAAAAACATCTCAGAATAATGTTTGACCAAATATTGGGCACTTTCACCCAGCCAAGCTGATGTAGAAAATCAACCATCACAAGCCCTGCTGTGGATTGAATTACGTTCTTTGGAGAATACATGGTGAACTCCTAATTCCCAGTACCCCAGTGCCTTGGAACGTGGCCTTGTTTAGGTACAGGGTTGCTGCGGACATATTTAGTTAAGATGAAGTCAGATTGGAGTAGGGTGGGCCCTTAATCCAATGTGACTTGTGTTCTTAAAAGCAGTGGAGACACGGAACAGAAATGGCCAAACGAAGACACAGACACAGGGAGAAGGCTTTGTGAGGACAGAGGTGGGATCGGGTTATGCTGCCACAGGTTGAGAGGAAGAGGCGAGGGAAGATCCTCCCTGGAGTCTTCAGAGGTGGCATGGCCCTGCTGACACCCTGATCCCAGCCTTCTCGCCTCCAGAACTGTGAGAGAATAAATTTCTCTTGTGTTAAGCCACCAGGGTGGGGTACTTTGTTATGGCAGCCGTGGGAAACTGATGCAAGTGCTAGGCTATGGGGGTGTCTCAACAACCCAACCTTTAGGGAGTTTATACTCTTGGAGGAGTAGACAATCATCAGGAGCCTCATATGATTCACAAAAGACCCCTTCAGTGCCAAGCTTGCAGGGTGCAATTTTTATGCATATGGTGGCCATCTTTCTTGCTGTCAGGGTCAGGGCTCAGAGAAGCAGCACTTTTATAAGATCTATACAAGGTGGCTTTATTATAGGAATTTGGCCTTTTGCAATTGTGGAGTTGGTTCCATAGTCCCATCTGTGAGGCGGCTGTGTCTGTGCCTGGTACAGGAACCTCAAGTCTGCAGGCCAGGACTCTGACTAAAGAAAGATGCGCAGAAAAATGGGGAAAGAAAGATACAATGAAATCCTTGCAGTGAATGTCCTGGTGGAGGTCAGATCCTGAGGTGGTGGCAGAATGGACTAATGTCACCTGACTTCTCATTAAGGGTCTTTCCATTATGCCATGGTACCTCCTTAGAAGCCTGAAACTTTTTTTCTTCCAAAATAAATCTTGAGGACTTCACTAGATCTGTAGGAACTAGAAAGTGCCAATACTCAATGAGCTTTAAAAAGTACTTTTTCCAGAATGAAATACAGCAAAATACATATATTAATTATGAAGTGTAAGGACTTAGAGTAATAAAAGATTTTCCTAATCTGCTATGTTTTCTAAATTTCCTATAATTGAGAATGCATTTTAAAATGAAACATAAAACACAAAACACTATTTTTTGTTTTTTATTGTTTTAAAAATATTTTGTTGCACTTTAGTTTCTGGGGTACATGTGCAGAACATGCAGGATTGTTGCATAGGTACATACATGGCAATGTGGTTTGCTGCCTCCATCCCCATCACCTATATCTGGCATTTCTCCCCGTGTTATCCCTCAACTCCCTACCCCCCACTGTCCCTCCCCTAGTCCCCCCAACAGACCCTAGTGTGTGATGCTCCCCTCCCTGTGTCCATGTGTTCTTATTGTTCAACACCCACCTATGAGTGAGAACATGTGGTGTTTGATTTTCTGTTCTTGAACAACAGTATTATTAAAAGAAAAATCTTGATGTACATCTAAACTGGGTCTCCTTCTCAAGT
>CAUYQU010003858.1:0-11234 GCA_963574635.1 Cheracebus regulus
GTTCTACTATAAGGACACATGCACACGAATGTTCATTGCAGCACAGTTTACAATAGCAAAGACCTGGAACCAACCCAAATGCCCATCAATGATAGACTGGACAGGGAGAATGTGGCACATATACACCATGGAATATTATGCAGCCATCAAAATTGATAAGTTCGTGTCTTTTGTAGGGACATGGATGAACCTGGAAACCATCATTTTCAGCAAACTGACACAATAACACAAAATCAAACACCACATGTTCTCACTCATAGGCGAGTGTTGAAAAATGAGAACACATGGACACAGGGAGGGGAGCACTACACACTGGGGTCTGTTGGGGGACAATCGGGGAGGGACAGTGGGGGGTGGGGAGTTGGGGAGAGAGAGCATCGGGAGAAAGGCCAGATATAGGTGAGGGGGAGGAAGGCAACAAATCACACTGCCACATGTGTACCTATGCAACAATATTGCATGTTCTTCACATGTACCCCAAAACCTAAAATGCAATAAAAAATAAAAATTAAAAAAAAAAAAAACCTACAAGAGTCAGCAAACTACTTGTTTATAGGCCAGATCCAGTCTGCAGCAACCATGAAATAAGTGAGTTTGCATACTAAAAGGATTGGGGGAAAGTGTTTAATAAAATAGTTTTTTTTTTAATATGCTGAGAATATGTGTGTCCCACAAAACCTAAAATGTTTATTTTCTGACTCTTTGTAAGAAAGTTTCAACCTCTGTATTAAACAAATATGTTCCAGATATTAAAGCAAAAGAATGATTTATACATTTAAAAATTGATCATTTGAACCTCATCAAAATAAAGTCTGCTCTTTGAAAGACTTTTAAGAGAATGAAAAGACATACCACTGATTAGAAGAAAATATTTGTAAATCATATATTTGATATAAGATTCGTTTCTGGCATAGATAGGGAACTCTCAAAACTCAATAATAAGAAATCACAATGCAATTAGCAAAATATTAATTAAATGAATAAATATTTACTCAATTTTTTAAATAAACAAAACTCAACTAGGACTAGAAGGGAATGTCATCAATGTCATGGAGAACATCTATGCAAACTCTGAGGTAAGCATCACTCAATGACCACGGCCACAGAGCTTTCTCATTTCCACATGGGGAGCAGGAGCTGTCAGTATCCTAATGGGAGTCTTAACAAATAGGTAAGATAACAATGGGAAATTAGGTGTGTACAAGCTGTCTAAATAAAGATAAACTGTCCTTGTATGAAGACTCTACAAACTGTCAGGATTAATAGAATTTAGCAAGAATTTTGATACAAAGTCTACAAAAATTAATAGCATTCCTATACACTACCAACAATCCATTAAAAATGTAAAAATAAAAAGACCCTATTTACAAAAAGAAATTTTAAATAAGAAACTATAAATCTAAGAAATAAATCTAACAAAGCATAAGCTCTCCAAGGAGAAATTTACAAAATCGATTTGATGGGTGATAGAACAACTAAGAAAATGAAGATGTAAGCCTGATTCATGAACTGCAGGCCTCAATATTGTAAAAATGTCTGGGCCAGGTGCAGTAGCTCACGCCTGTAATCCCAGCACTTTGGGATGCTGAGGAGGGCAGATCACCTGAGGTCAGGAGTTCAAGACCAGGCTGGCCAACATGATGAAACCCTGTCTCTACTAAAAATACAAAAATTAGCCAGGCATGGTGGAACATGCCTGTAATCTCAGCTACTCAGGAGGCTGAGGCAAGAGAATGGCTTGCATCTGGGAGGTGGAGGTTGCAGTAAGTCAAGATCACAACATTGCACTCCAGCCTGGGCAACAGAGTGAGATTACATATACCAAAAAAAAAAAAAAAAAGTCCGTTCTGTCCCAAACTCAGTACAATTCCCATCAAAACCCTAATCAGATGATTCTGAATTTAAGGTAATATATTGGTCATAATATAAGCAAATGAAAAAGGGAAAGGAGACAAATTAGAAAACCCAGAAACATCTTCTGAAACTTATTAAATGACACAGACTGTGACAATTGTTTAACTTTATTCCTTCAATGAATAGAAGAATCTACCTAGTTCACACTCAACAAAGACTAAAAGTGGGCTTAATATGGATAACAAACCCCTAAAATTTTATTTAAAAATGCACAGAATACCTTTACAATCTTAGAGTAAGAAAGGACATCTTAAACAAGGGCTAAATCATATACCATTTAAAAGAGAAAATTGTTAATTTTGAGCATATTAATATTAAAGTCTCTGCACAAAATAAGACCATAAATCAAACAGTAGCACTAGTCACAGAGAGATCTGCAGTGCACATCACAAAGGATTTGTTTCTATAATGTGAAAATTCTTCCAAATCAATTTTTAAAAACACAAAACAATAAAAATGGATAAAGAATATAAACAGGCATTTCCAGAGGGGAAAAATCCAAATGGCCAGTAAATATTTGATAAGATGCTCAGTCTCATGAAACAATCAGAAATCCAATTTTTAAAATCTATAATATTTGCAGTTATTTTTCACTACTAAAGTGCATTATTTGGATGCAATATTTGACTATGCAAAAAGATATTCTGGGCAGGGTGCAGTAGCTCACACCTGTTATCTCAGCACTTTGGGAGGCCGATGTGGGCGATTCATTTGAGCCCAGGAGTTCAAGACCAGCCTGGGCAACATGGCAAAGCCCAATCTCCACCAAAAATACAAAAAAGTAACCAGCCATGGTGGTGTGTGCCTGTGGTCCTAGCTACTCAGGAAGCTGAGGTGGGAGGATGACTTGAGCCTGGGAGGCAGAGGTTACAGTGAGCCTAGATTGTGCCACTGCTCTCCAGCCTGGGAAACAAGAGTGAGACCCCAACTAAAAAAAAAGAGAGAGAGAGAGAGAGATTCTGCATATTGCTCTTTTTGCCACTTGCATATATGTATGTGTCACTGTCTGTTTTTAATGAAAAATGTTATAGAAGGATAACATACATATTCAACAGAGTGCACAAATCATCAGTGTACAAGATGACTTTTCACAAAATGAACACATCATAGAGCAGAACAAGATATTAGCATCCCCCCAGAAACCCTCCCTAGCACACAAGGAGAACAACGACCCTAACTTCTAACACCACAGATTTGTTTGGCTGGCTCTTACCTTTATATCAGTGGGATTACACAGTATGTAATCTCTTTTGCCTGCTCCTTTTTATCAACATTTTATGAGATTAGTGTTGCATAAATCACATGCTCAGATTCAGCCCCACTTCCAAATAGAATTTTGTCACATATGTAAACTACAATGTATTTATTCATTTTACTATTGATAGATATGGGTTGTGTTCAGCTTTTGAATTTTGCTTCAACATTCTTTTTTTTTTTTTTTTCTTTTTTTAGACAGAGTCTCACTCTGTCACCCAGGCTGGAGTACAGTGGTGCAATCTCAGCTCACTGCAACTTCCGCTTCCTGGGTTCAAGTGATTCTCCTGCCTTAACCTCCCAAGTAGCTGGGATTATAGGTCCCTGCCACCACACTCAGCTAATTATTGTAATTTTTAGTAGAGATGAGGTTTTGTCATGTTGGCCAGGCTGGTCTTGAACTCCTGTCCTCGGGTGATCCAACCCTTTTGGCCTCCCAAAGTGCTAGGATTATAGGTGTAAGCCGCTGCACCTGGCCTGCTTCAGCATTCATTGAGGCACAGTGGGATGAAGTGATGTTGAGTAGATTGCCTAGATGTGGTACTACTGGGAAGTTGTAGGCTCCGCTTTAGCAAATAAAGCTGAACTGTTTTCTAAGAGATGATACCACTTACACCTCCACCAGCTGTGCAGAAGTGTCTCAGCTGTTTCACATCTTCACCAGCAGTGTAGCTTTTCAACATAATATAGAGGTGGATATCACACCATAATTTATTTGAATCTAATAACTCATGAGTTGGGCATCATTTCAAATGTTTATTGGCCATTAAGATGTTCTCTTTTGGCTGGTCCGAAGGAAGTGAGTTATCTCAATTGATTGTTCACAGTCAGTTACAGATCGAACTCCTTGCTCTACTCTTTCCCCCCTTCTCACTACTGCACTTGACTAGTCTTAAAAAAAAAATAAAAAATAAAATAAAAAAATAATAATAAATTAAAAAAAAAAAAAAAAAGATGTTCTCTTTTGTGAAGTACCCAGTCAGTTTTTTTATTTTTGGCTTGCTTTTCCCCTCATTTTGTTACTGGGTTATCGTTCTTTTCTAATTGATTTGTAGGAGTTATTTATATAGTCTAGATCCTAGTTCTTTGTTATGTTATGTCTATTACAATACATTCTCCCATTTTCAGACCTGACTTTTCACTCTTTTAAAGATATCTTTTGATTTATTTAAAATACCTTAATTTTAACATAGTTCATTTGATCAATCTTTTATGTCTACCATCTTTGTTTCTTGTTTAGAGAAGTCTTCTTATTCCAGTTCATTTAGACAATTATGCTATTCTTCTACAAATTTTGTTTAGATCTGCGATCCTACTGAGATGTATTCAGATCTGCACTCTATTTGAAATTTGGATTTTTTCCTTGTGGGATTATTTTTGTATGTTGTGCAGAGGGCAAGATGGTTTTCTCATATGTCTAGCACCCTTCATAAAAAACATCCATCCTTTCCCAGTGCACTACAGTGTTATCCATAGAGAAATCAAGTGACTGTTTCTGGACTCTATTATGTTCTACTGGTCTCATTGTCCATTCTTTAATGCTACCACATTGTTTTAAGAAAACAGGTATCTGAGAGAGTCACAAGAGTTTGTGTGTGCATGTGTGTGTATGTGTGTTTGGGGTTTTATTTTGTGTGTTGGGTTTTTTTGTTTGTTTTTTCAAGACTGTCTTTGCTCTCTGGACCCTTCATTTCCATACAAATTTTAAATCTCCCACTCTATGAATATGACATAGCCTTCAATTTATTTAGCTCTTATTTAATTTCTCTCAATAATGTTTTAAAATTTTCTATATAGAGCTTTGCAATCTTTTTAAAATTTCTTTGTAGGATATTTATCATTTTGTCACTATTAAAAATGGCATCTTTTTAAATTTCAATTTTTAATTGTTTATTGCTGGCATATAGAAATAAAATTAATTTTCATATAAGCCTCATATTGCCTGCATTGTTATTTTTATTTATTCCTTCTAATTTTTTTAACCAGAGTTTTTTTTGGATTTACTATATATACAATCATGTTATCTGCAAATAATGATAGTTTTATTTATTATCTTTACATCCTAATTACTTTTATTGCCAGTTTTTTTTCTTGACTTCTTGCATTGGCTAGAATGTTCAGAACAACAGCCAGTAGAGGCTATAACAGTGGTGTTTCTTCCTTATTACCAATCCCAGGAGAAAAGCTTTCAAGATGCCACAGTGAAAAATGATTTTGCTGGGGAGGATCCAAGATGGCTGAATAGGAACAGCTCTGGATCCCAGTTCCCAGTGAAAACGCAGAGCATGAGTGATCAGCGCATTTCCAAACGAATTTTTACTGCCCACAGACCAGGAGATTCCTAGGCAGAAAAGTGCCATGAGTCTCCAGTGCGGCTGTTTCAGCTGGAGCAGTGGGTTCCTGCACAAAAACTCACACAAATCCGGGCACTGTTTCAACTGGCAACTGCAATGCCTGGGAGTCAGAGTCACCCACTCAACTGAAAAAAAAGGGGGCTGAAACAGGGAGCCAGGTAAACTGGCTGGGTTGGTCCAACCCCCACAAAGACCAGTAATCTGAAACGCTCGGGATTGAGAGTTTCACAGCAAGTGCAGCTGGACCCAGGACACTCCAGCTCTGTGGGGGAAGGGCGTCCACCATTACCGAGGCAGTCTGCCATTACCAAGGCAATCTGCCATTACTGAGGTGGTCCACCATTACAGACACAGTCAGCCATTACTGAGTCAGACTAACATTACTGAGGCAATTCTAACTATACCCCTATAAACAAAATTGCAAGGAAGTTCACACAGCAGCTGGGCAGAGCCCACAGCAGCTCAGCAATGCGTCTGCTGGCAGAGTCTGACTAGGCTAACTCCTCACTGGGCAGGACATCTCTGGAAAAAGGCAGCAGAATGACAGGAACTGATAAATAAAGCCCCACCTTCCTGGGCCAGAGCACCTGGGAAAAAAGGGCAGTTATGAGTTCTGCTGCAGCAGACCTAAATGTAGGTTCCCAGCAGCTCTGAACAGAACAACGGAGCTCACAGCTCAGCACTTGAGCTCCTATAAGGCTTGAGCACTTGAGCTCAAGACTGTCTCCTCAAGCAGCTCCCCAATCCCCATATACCCAAAGAAACACCTCATAAAGGAGAGTTCAGGCTGACATCTGGTGGGTATCCTTCTGGGATAAAGATAACAAAAGAAGAAACTGGCAGCAACCCTTACTGTTCTGCAGCTGCTGCAGGTGATCCCCAGGCAAGCAGAGTCTAGAGTTGACCTTGAACATTCCTACAGCAGGGGGGCCTGTTAGAAGGAAAACTAAGAAACAGAAAGTAATAACTTCATCAGCAACAAAAAAGGACATTCACTCAGAGACCCAATCTGAAACTCATGAACCACAAAGACCACAGGTAGATAAATCCACAAAGATGGGAAGAAACCAGCTCAAAAAGGATGAAAATACTCAAAACCAGAATGCCTCTCCTCCTCCAAGGGATCACAACTCCTCACCAGCAAGGGAACAAGGCTGAATGGAGAACGAGTCTGATGAATTGACAGAAACAGGCTTCAGAAGGTGGGTAACAACAAAATTCTCTAAGCTAAAATATTATATTCTAACTCAATGCAAAGAAACTAAGAACCTTGAAAAAAGGTTTGACAAAATGCTAATGAGAATAAACAGCTTAGAGAGGAATATAAATGAATTTATGGAGCTGAAAAACACAACAAAAGAACTTCACAAAGCATATACAAGTTTCAACAGCCGAACTGACCAAGCAGAAGAAAGGATATCAGAAGTTGAAGGTCAACTCAATAAAATAAAATGAGAAGGTAAGGCAAGAGATAAAAGAGTGAAAAGAAATGAACAAAGTCTCCAAGAAATAGGGGGTTATCTGAAAAGATGTAATCTACCTTTGATAGGTGTACCTGAATGTGATGGAAAGAATGAATCCAAGCTGGAAATCACTCTTGAGGATATTATTCAGGAGAACATTCCCAACCTAGCAAGGCAGGCCAACATTCAAGTCCAGGAAATAGATAGAACACCACAAAGATATTCCTCAAGAAGAGCATTCCCAAGGCACATAATCATCAGTGTCACCAGGGTTGAAATGAAGGAGAAAATGCTAAGGGCAGCCAGATAGAAAGGTCGGGTTACCCACAAAGGGAAGCCCATCAGACTCACAGTGAATCTCTCAGCAGAAACCCTACAAGCCAGAAGAGAGTGGGGGTCAATATTCAACATCCTTAAAGAAAAGAACTTTCAACCTAGAATTTCATATCCAGCCAAAGTAAGCTTCATAAGTGAAAGAGCAATAAAATCCTTTATGAACAAGCAATTGCTCAGAAATTTCATCACCACCAGGCCTGCTTTACAAGAGCTCCTGAAAGCAGTAAACATAGAAAGGAACAACCAGTACCAGCCAATCCAAAAATATACCAAATGGTAAATAAAGAACATTGACACAAGGAAGAAACTGCGTCAACTAATGGGCTAAACAACCAGCTAGCATCAAAATGGCAGGATCAGATTCATGCATAACAATATTAACCTTAAATGTAAATGAGTTATATGCCCTAATCAAAAGACACAGACTGGCAAATTGGATAAAAAGCCAAAACCCATTGGTGTGCTGTCTCCAGGAAACGCACCTCACATGCAAGGATAGGCAAGGACTCAAAATAAAGGGATGGAGGAAGATCTACCAAGAAAATGGAGAGCGAAAAAAAAAGCAGGAGTTGCAATTCTCATCTCTGATACAATAGACTTTAAACCAACAAAGATCAAAAGAGACAAAAAAGGGCATTACATAATGGTAAAAAGATCAATGCAACAAGAAGAGCTAACCATCCTAAATATATGCACACCCAATGCAGGAGTACCCAGATACATAAAGCAAGTTCTTAATGACTTACAAAGATACTTAGACTCCCACACAATAATAGAGGAAGACCTTAACACTCCACTATCAATATTAGACAGATCAACGAGACAGAAAATTAACAAAGATATCCAGGACTTGAATTCATACCTGGACCAAGCAAACCTAATAGACATTTACAGAACTCCATATCCACAGAACATACATTCTTCTCAGCACCACATCACACCTACTCTAAAATTGGCCACATAATTGGAAGTAAATCACTCCTCAGCAAATCCAAAAGAATGGAAATCATAACAAACAGTCTCTCAGACCACAGTGTAAACAAATTAGAACTCAGAATTCAGAAACGAACTCAGGACCACACAACTTCATAGAAACTGATCAACTGGCTCTTGAATGTTGCTGGATAAACAATGAAATGAAGGCAGAAATAAAGATGTTCTTCAAAACCAATGAGAACGAAGACACAATGTACTAGAATCTCTGGGACACATTTAAAGTAGTGTCTAGAGGAAAATATATAGCAATAAATGCCCACATGAGAAGCAAGGAAAGATCTAAAATAGAAACCCTATTGTCACAATTGAAAGAGCTAGAGGAGCAAGACCAAAAAAACTCAAAAGGTAGCAGAAGACAAGAAATAACTAAGATCAGAGGAGAACTGAAGGAAATAGTGACACAAAAATCCTTCAAAAAATCAATAAATCCAGGAGCTGGTTTTTTGAAAAGATCAACAAAATAGACAGACCACTAGCCAGACTAATAAAAACAAAAAGAGAGAAGAATCAAATAGATGCAATAAAAAACGATAAAAGGGGTATCACCACAGATTCCACAGAAATACAAATCATCATCACAGATTATTACAAACAACTCTATGCACATAAACTAGTAATTCTGGAAAAAATAGATAAATTCCTGGACACTTACACCTTCTCAAGCCTAAACCAGGAAGAAGTCAAAACCCTGAATAGACCAATAAGAAGAGCTTAAGTTGAGGCAGCATTTAATAGCCTACCAACCAAAAAAAGCCCAGATCCAAATGGATTCACAGCCGAATTCTTCCAGACATACAAAGATGAGCTGGTACATTCCTTCTGAAATGATCCCAAACAATCCAAAAAGAGAGAATCCTTCCCAAATCATTTTATGAGACCAACATCATCCTGATACCAAAACCAGGCAGAGATTCAACAAGAAAAGACTACTTCAGGCCAATATCCATGATGAACATAGATGCAAAAATCTTCAATCAAATACTAGCAAACCGATTACAACAGCACATCAAAAAGTGTATCCACCATAATCAAGTAGGCTTCATCCCGGGGATGCAAGGCTGGTTCAACATATGCAAGTCTATAAACGTAATCACCACATAAACAGAACCAAAGACAAAAAGCACATGATTATCTCATAGATGAAGAGAAGGCCTTCAACAAAATTCAACAGCCCATTATGCTAAAAACCCTCAATAAACTAGGTATTGATGGAATGTATCTCAAAATAATAAAAGCTATTTATTACAAACCTACAGCCAATATCATACTGAATGGGCAAAAACTGGAAGCATTCCCTTTGAAATCTGGCACTAGACAAGGATGCCCTCTCTAACCACTCCTATTCAATATAGTATTGGAAGTTCTAGCCAGAGCAATGAGGCAAGAGAAGGAAAAAAAGGGTATTCAAATAGGGAAGGAGGAAGTCAAATTGTCTCTATTTGCAGACGACATGATTGCATATTTACAAGACCCCATTGTCTCAGCCCAAAATCTCCTGAAACTGATAAGCAACTTCAGCAAAGTCTCAGGTTACAAAATCAATGTGCAAAAATCACAAGCATTCCAATACACCAATAACAGACTTAAAGAGAGCCAAATCAAGAATTAACTGCCATTCACAATTGCTACAAAGAGAATAAAATACTTAGGAATACAACTAACAAAGGATGTAAAGGACCTCTTCAAGGAGAACTACAAACCACTGCTCAACGAAATAAGAGAGGACACACACAGATGGAGAAACATTCCATGCTCATGGTTAGGAAGAATCAGTATCATGAAAATGGCCATATTGCCCAAAATGATTTATAGATTCAATGCTATCCCCATCAAGCTACCAATGACCTTCTTCACAGAACTGGAAAAAAACACCTTAAACTTCATATGGAACCAAAAGAGAGCCCACATAGCTAAGTCAATTCTAAGCAAAAAGAACAAAGCTGGAGGCATCATGCTACCTGACTTCAAACTATACGACAAGACTACAGTAATCAGAACAGCATGGTACTGGTACCAAAGCCGAGATATAGACAATAGGAACAGAACAGAGGCCTCAGAGGCAATGTCACACATCTACAACCATCTGATCTTTGATAAACCTGACAAAAACAAGCAATGGGGAAAGGATCCCCTGTTTAACAAATGGTGTTGGGAAAATTGGCTAGCCACGTGCAGAAAACAGAAACTGGACCCCTTCCTGACACCTTAAACTAAAATTAACTCCAGATGGATTAAAGACTTAAACGTAAGACCTAACATCATATGGAAGAAAACCTAGACAACACCATTCTGGACATAGGCATAGGCAAGGACTTCATGACTAAAATACCAAAAGCATTGGCAACAAAAGCCACGATAGACAAATGGGATCTAATTAAACTCCACAGCTTCTGCACACAAAAGAAACAATCATTAGAGTGAATCGACAACCAACAGAATGAGAAAAAATTTGCAATTTACCCAGCTGACAAAGGACTTATATATAATCTACAAAGAACTAAAACAAATTTACAAAAAAAAAAACCCATTCAAAACTGGGCAAAGGATATGAACAGACACGTTTCAAAAGAAGACATATATGAGACCAGGAAACATGAAAAAATGCTCATCATCACTGGTGATTAGAGAAATGCAAATCAAAACCACATTGAGATACCATCTCACACTAGTTAGAATGGCAATCATTAAAAAAAATCTGGAGACAACAAATGCTGGAGAGGGTGTGGAGAAATAAGAACACTTTTACACTGTTGGTGGGAGTGTAACTTAGTTCAACCATTGTGGAAGACAGTGTGGCGATTCCTCAAGGACCTAGAAATAGAAATTCCATTTGATCCAGCAATCCCATTACTAGGTATATATCCAAAGGATTATAAATCATTCTACTATAAGGACACATGCACATGAATGTTCATTG
>CAUYQU010003861.1:0-17875 GCA_963574635.1 Cheracebus regulus
CACACTCATCCTCCATCAGGCCTTGCCCTCTTGCTGATGAGGAGCTGCAATCCCCTATAGGAGGAGAGGCATTCTGATTTCGGGTGTTCTCAGCCTTTTTGCACTGGTTTCTTCCCATTTTTCTGGATTTATCCACCTGTCGTCTTTGTAATTGTCAACTTTCAGATTGGGTCTCTGAGTGGACGTCCGGCTTGTTGGTTATGAAGTATTTTCTGTTTCTTAGTTTTCCTTTGGCGGACGCCCCTTCCCCACAGAGCTGGGCCTTCCTGGGTTCAGCTGTGCTTGCTGTGCTTCCCGGGTTCAGCTGTGCTTGCTCTCAGTCCTCAGTGCTTCCAATTGCTGTTCTCTTTGTGGGGATGGGACCAGCCGAGCCCGTCTGTCCCGTATACTCTGCACCAAGAAGCACTGCGCCGGGGCACCGGCAAAACAGCCGTGCTGGCCGAAAGAGTCGCGCTGGCGACCCGTGTGGCTCCTTCGCCAGGAATCTCCCAGTTTGTGGGCATCAGAAATTCATCTGCAATTGCGGCATCCACTCGCTCTCTGCGCTTTCACTGGGAGCCACAATCCTGAGCCGCCACTACATGGCCATCTTGGATCTCTCCTACATAGTATTTCTATAGGATGGACCTGTCCATCCTATACAAAGGTGCTGTTTTAACACAAGGAATTCCACAAAGGAGTAGGGCCAGATAAGCTGAACATCCATTGTCTTGTCTGGACAGTGAGGGGCTAATGAAATGATTTCTGAGGATTTATGATGCCCCAGAAGTGTGTTCAAGGCCCATACCACTAACTCCCTAGGGATTCCTCACCTGCCTTGACCGTCACACTTTCCACCTAAGTGCATTTCTCAGTGTGGATGCTTCATAGTTCTTTTCCCAATCCTCAAGGGGCACATTCTTCTATCACTAATAGGGAGAGCTTTTTCATAGTGTTACTTTTTTTATCTGAAGAAATTTGAGAAAATGAATATTTGTTGTCCTAAAGTTATTATTACTTTTTCACTATGAACTGTCTTCTGAATTTTCCTGGAAAAGAATTCTTAATGTTTTCTGTTTTGAAAATAAGGTGCATACAATTGAATAATATATCATCTGAGCTCATCAGTGTTTTATTCTGTCATTTATATTTCTGTTTAAAATAGCAAAAATATTATATGAACTTTATTCCTGGCTTAGTTTTTGATGAAACTAAGATATTACATAGTAATTAATAAGAATTTTTCTAAGCACCCTGAATTTGAACTGAATAGCATTCTGTTATTACAAAAGTGCTTTCATGAAAGTTGGACTCTTTCCTCCTGGTTTCCCTGACCTTGATAAGCAATTTTTGCTGATGTTTTACCTAGGTGTTTTAGAAAAAGTGGTTGTTAAAGTTAAGATAATGCAAAGAATGCTTTAATAAAATAGCTATGCTTTTGCCACAGTAAGATGCTCATTTATCATCCATGTGGCCTTTCCTATGGGAATCTTGTCCGCTTCATTCTACCATTGAGGGGATGGACTCAACATTTTTATGACTCCATTTATAAAGGAAACAGGCTTTTCATTTACATTCATATCATTTCTCTTCTCAAATGCTGAAAATCATATGAATAGCTTTAATTATATATTATGGAGACTTTTTTCCAAAGCAAACCTTGAAATAAAGCTCTTAAATAACTCTTCTGACAGTTACACATTAATCTTTTATTTTTTTTTCTGGCTTAGCAATGTTAGGTAAACTGTTTATAATTAATTTTACATAGATAAATTAAATAGACCAGGGATGTGAAGGTCTAGATCAAGGGCTGTTAGTTACCTTGCTTTTTCTGCCATAACAAAGCTCCCAAAATATATTAATAAATTCATGGGTTTCTTGAATTAAATCACTAAATTATGGAGCTCAGAAAGGGACCCTGAGGAACATCTAGTTTGGTATGATGCTTCCGTATAGCACTGCATTATAAATCATCTAGGATATATGGGCTTAAAGTCTCCCAGTAAATGAAGAAGCATTCATAACCTCCTTGAAAGCCTTTTTTGACAGTTGTTATGTAAGGAGTGCTATAGGATTATCTTGTGAAAACGCATCTAGAAGTTATTTTGAAACCAGAAAATCAAAACAGCAATGTTCTCTCTTTAATTATAAGATATAGAATTAAAGAAATACATTAGTCTGAAGCCCAGTTTAAAAAGTAAGACAATTTTGCCTTTACATATTTGCTTTGTGGGCCCAAGTATCTGGTTGTAATAAAAATGTTTCTTCCTGAAAGGAAAGCTTATTTTACTTATGGATTTATTTATTATTATTTTTAGAGAGAGGGAGAATCTTACTCTTTTGTCCAGGCTGGAGTGCATTGGTGTGATCTTAGCTCACTGTAGCCTCTAACTCCAGAGCTCAAGCGATCTTCCTGCTTTGGCCTCCCAAAACACAAGGATTATAGGCATGTGCCACTGCACTTGGCTGAGATAAAAGTTTATATTTAGGACCCTAGTCATATGTGAAAAATGTTTAGAGTTCCTTGAAAAATCATGTTCACACAGAACTCAAAAAAATAGTGAAGTCCTCTTAAATTTCCTCTACTTAATTTCAGCCTTTCATTGATGATGCTTTAATCAGCTAATTAAACACACACACACACACACACACACACACACACACACACACACACTCTGTCTCTCTCTCTCACACACACTGTTTTTGGGAACTACTGATAGAAGTAAAGACTTTATCTCTAGTTCGAGTCTGTCGGAGCTATTCTCAGTTGCTTTGGAGCCTGTGCTGGTGAAAGGAGGGAACAGTCTCCCCGCGGTGATGAGTTATAGCTGCCCAGTACTCTCATCTGTGTCCCACCACTGCCTGGACCTCCAATCCCCACATGCTGTCTTTTGTATGGGAGGGCCATACTGTGGAGCAGAGCAAGATCAGGTCTAGCCCATCACACCACTGAATAAACCATGGAACAGGTTTCCAGGTTGGCAGTTTGGAAGGTCATTAGCATGCTCCCTCTACTGGCAGGACAGTATATGATTACTGTTATTATTTTATGCATTTATTTATTTTTGAGACTGAGTCTCGCACTGTTGCCCAGGCTAGAGTGCAATAGCACAGTCTTGGCTCACTGCAACCTCCGCCTACTGGGTTCAAGTGATTCTCCTGCCTTAGCCTCCCAAGTAGCTGGGATTACAGGCACCCACCAACACGCCCAGCTAATTTTTTATATTTTTAATAGTGACAGGGTTTCACCATGTTGGTCAGGCTAGTCTCAAACACCGGACCTCGTGATCTGCCTGCCTCGGACTCCCAAAGTGCTGGGATTACAGACTTGAGCTACCGCGCCCAGCAGGACAGTATATTAAACACTGTGCAGACGACATGGAAGGAGAGAGACGAAATCCTCGCTGGTTGACATACATGCATTTTCTAGATAACAGAAACGTATTTAAGTGTCAAAACATTTAAAGAATGTTTATTTGTAAGTAGAAATTGCCCCAGTTTCCCTGC
This sequence comes from Cheracebus regulus, assembly GCA_963574635.1. Classification (NCBI taxonomy): domain Eukaryota; kingdom Metazoa; phylum Chordata; class Mammalia; order Primates; family Pitheciidae; genus Cheracebus; species Cheracebus regulus. Next base: position 3,487 of record CAUYQU010003861.1, read on the forward strand.
CTTCATAGTTACTTTATAACACCATTGAAACTCCTTTACCCTTCTTAGTGTAGATTAAAAGAGCATCTTCATGATAGACCCATATATTTACCATTGTCTCAGATTATGGACTGCATTAAACTCCTGACAAACAGAAATATGCCCTAAGGAGGATGGCTAGGAGCATAAAAGGATCTAAAAAGAAAATCGGGTGGGCCTTTAGTAATGCTTTGCAATCTTTATTCTACTTCCCTTGTCCAGTTTCCTCTTCTCTTAGTCTAGGGGTTGACAAACCACAGCCTACTACTTGTTTTTGTAAATAAAATGTCATTGGAACATACTGTGCTCATTCATTTATGTATGATCTCTTGCAGAATTGGACAGCTGCAACAGAGACCCTGTGGCCTACAAAGCCTAGAATATTTACTGTCTGGCCCTTTACAAAGTAGTTTGCCAGTGCCTGCAACCTAAGTGACTATTAACGTGCCTTCTTTTCTTATGCCTTAAGCAGCAGCTCCCCGTAACTTCTTATTTTCAGTTAATAACTTGCTACTTATTTTTCTGGGAAGTAGAAGCCTTCAGAAAAGAATTTCTACATGTTTCTAACACCAAATATGCCAACGTGCCCACATATTTACCCCTGTATTTCACTGTTTCTCCAGCTCAGTGGATGAAGTATTTATATTCATATTTCTTCCTGAGAGTAGATCTTTATACTCTCCTTCCTACTCAAGAACATTACTCTTGAAAATGCCCCTTTCTCCTTCACGTGTCATCAAATTTTGCTGTCTACTGGAATTCTAATAAAGGTAAATATCCTGGAATAGCCCTGATATTAAGTAAATAAACAACCCAAACTCTCTTCAAGGTCACTCTTAAGCTAGTGCCTCATTTCTTGTCACAAAACTCTTTGAAAGAATTGTGTCCTATTTCCTGTTGAACCCATGCTATTAAAGGTTTTGTCTATATCGGTTCAAACAGAAATTGCTCCACTTGAAGTTACTCATTACTTTTGTCAAATCAGTGTCAGCTATTTTGAGCCCACCTTGTTTGACATTTCAGCATCATTTGTTAGAGTTTTTCACTCTTTCCTTCTTGAGACAGCTTCACTACTCTCCAGATTCATTTCCTGGAGCCACTCCTCAATCACCTTTTCTGATTGATTACTCTTCATCTTCCCAATATCAAAACACTAGATTTAATTCCTGGATTTACACCATTCCATTGGTAAAAGCAGAGGAATACCATCTGCACTCTGATGGCTATTGAATTCATACCTTCAGCCTGAACTTCCCCTGAACCTCCAGACTTCCAACCAGGAACTCCACTTGGATGTCAAATAGGCATTTTCCTTCCCAGACCAACCCCACATCTCCCATGATAACTCCATCCTTCCAGTTACTCAAGCCAAATATTTTGGAGACTCCCAAACAACAAAATCTGCTGGCTCCACCTTTGAAATCTATCTAGTGGTTAGAACCACATTTACCATCTTCACCACTTGCACATGTTCCAAGCCACGTCTCATGTGAAAACCAGGCTCCTAACTGAGTGTTCTAGCATCAACTACTTCCCCCCGTCCAACCCAGAAAACACAATGATCCTGCTAAAATGTCAATCATGTTTTGCTAATTCTCTGTTCAAAACCTTCCAAAGGATTTCTGTCTTATTCAGAAAAAGAATCCAAACTCCTTATACAGCCTATGAGGAAATTATGTGTTGGGCTCCTGCATTACCTCTCAACCGGTCCCACCAGTCTGCAGCTTCTGGCTCTCCTCTGGTCCTGCTGCACTCTCTGCTCATCCACGAGCGTGCCAAACACACTTGAGACTTAGGGCCCTTGTACTTGCTGTTCCTCTGCCTGAAACACACTTCCTTCTGGATATCCACAGCACCTCTTCCTCATTTCCTTTAGGTCACCATTCAAATGTCATTTTAATAGAAAATCCTTCCTTGGTCTGTTTTTCTTAATAGTGCCTTCAATTATTTCTCTGTCCTCTTACCCTACTTCATTGTTTTTTCTGTCATATATTGCCCCTCCATATTTCCTATGGGTATGTTACATTATGAATGTATGCTCCATGATGTGGGGAGCTTTGTTTTTTTGTTTGTTTTGGGATGGAGTCTCACTCTGTCACCCAGGCTGGAATACAGTGGTGCGATCTCGGCTCATTGCAACCTCTGCCTTCCGGGTTCAAGTGATTCTCCTGCCTCAGCCTCCTGAGTAACTGGGACTACAGGTGTGCACCACCACGCCCGGCTAATTTTTTGTATTTTTAGTAGAGGTGGGTTTTACCATGTTGGCCAGGCTGGTGTCAAACTGCTGACCTCAGGTGATCCACCCTCCTTGGCCTCCGAAAAAGAACATAAAGAACTTTGATTTTTTATGTTCACTACCTTATCCTGAGAACTTATATTAGGTTCTTGCTCCAATAATTCCTTCACTCTGTTGACTGAACAAATAAATAAAATAATTTAGGGAACTAGGAATATTGTGTTAGTCTTCTCTTATGCTGCTAATAAAGACATACCTGAGATTGGGTAATTTATAAAGGAAAGAGGTTTAATTGACTCACAGTTCAGCATGACTGGGAAGGCCTCATAATCATGGCAAAAGGCGAAGGAAGAGAAAAGGCATGTCTTTTATGGTAGCAGTAAGACAATGTGTGCAGGGGAGCTCCCCTTTATAAAACCATCAGATCTCATGAGACCTATTCACTATCACAAAAACAGCACAGGAAAATCCTGCCCCCATGATTCAATCACCTCCACCTGGTTCCACCCACAACATGTGAGGATTATGGAAACTATAATTCAAGATGAGATTTGGGTGGAGGATGCCACCAAACCATATCAGATATATATCTGGAGAGTATTAAAAGGAGAATATAGTAAATGCTTGTATTTAAATATTTTGAAAGATTGTCACATTGGATAAAGAATGGGCCTCGTTTCCATTGCTTTAAAAGGCAAAACTTGTCCTCACGGATTGAAGTTAAATGGTTTCAGAGTTTTGTCTAGTGTGATAAGAATAAGGGACTTTCCAACAATCCTGGCTATCCAACAGGGTACAGATTGTCTTAAGATAAACTTAGGTTCCTGTCCAAGGAAACTTTAGAAAGGAGCTGAAAAACCACTTGTGAGGGATGTTGTAAAAATCTCTGACTTTGGTGGAGGAATTCCACTTGCTGTCTTCTAGGAGTCTGTGATGTGGCCCACTTCAGAAATGTTTTGTTTGCTTCTTAGTTGGACAAACTGCTAGACAAAGAGATACCACAGTCCTTGGGAATAAAGATTTAGTCATTGCTTTGCATGGATGGTTCCATTTCTCTGCAGCCCACTCAACAACATGGGTATCTTTAGCAAAAACCGTTAAGATCATGAAGTTTGGATTCTTTGCCAGCCCCTTTGCTGTGTTTGGTCATGTTACGGAGTATATTCAAATCCGATAGGTTATGTTGAGCAAGACAGATTCCATAGTTTTGACTGCTTCTGCCAAGTATAACTTTGGATTTCTTTATTAGATCAGGTCTTGGTATGTCAGTATGAACCATTTTGGAAAGAGTTTGAGCAGAAACAGTTCATAATTAGTGTGGTAGAATCAATTTTTTTTTCTATTTCAAAGTTTTAGATTCACCTCTTTCCTCCTATTATTATTTAGGTGCTTTGACCTTATGTAAAATATGATGCTTTGTGGGTCATTTCCAAACCCCAATGAATGAAATTTCAAGCTTTCTTTTCCCAATGTCTTATTTTTAGTAAAACGTTTCACCATCTTTTATGCACTATTAGTGGCATTTTACTAATGCCCCACAGTAATTTTCCAGTTGTGAAAAATATCATCGTGTGATCTTCTTGTTCAGGGTTTATTTATATATGGAATAATTTGGTGTGGAGCTAAAGAATTGGGGTGTTATTTTTAGGGCTCTGTATCAGTTCACCCTTTCACCAGTGTGGTTCCTGGCTAACTTTCCCATGAGTTTTTAACCTCTTGCTAGGCTCTGCTTATGTAACAGGAAACAGGCTGTCAGGAACAAACAAACAGGGGCATATCAGGCACACACTTAGTAGCAAATGATTTAGTTTGCTCTGTCCTTCACCCTCTTAAAGTAGAGCGATACGCAGACTCAACATTAAGTCTTTTGGCATGGTGCTCCTAGATTAAAATAATGTAACTTCAGTTTTTGAAAGGCAAAATATTTACCAAGACCATGATTTAATCCAGGCAGTGGAAAAGATGAGCTTATTATAAGGTGAACTTTGCAGTGGTGTCATGTCCTGGGACTGTGGTTTTAAGTATATCTTCGCTTTTTCTCCAACTCTTAAGGCAGGGGTGATGTGCAAGCTTCAAGGGAGAGATGAAATCGGACGAATTGAACTAGTTCAGAAGCTGGCAAGAGAAAACTATCAGTTTTTGCAGACGGACAAAAAAGAACAGGAGAAGTCTGAACACGTAAGCCTTTTGCCTCTTGGGGATGCAGGTTTGAAGGGGTGGAAAATGTTTCTGCCTGATTGCATGTTTGAATGAAAGAATATTTTATTTTAAATTCTTTAGGTTTTGGGTTTTTAGGGGCAGAAAATGTTTCTGCCTGATTGCATGTTTGAACGAAAGACTATTTTATTTTAAATTCTTTAGGTTTTGGTTCCCCCACCCCTACCCAAGAGCATCCTCCTTAGTAAAATTGACAGCTGCTCGTAGCTCTAAGCAAGTGGCTTATGACACTGGATTTACAAGAGATTCTTCTCAAAAGTAAATTATGTAGAAAAATGAGAATACATTTAAGCAAATATGAATGCTTATCTATTTATGAGCCTGCTTGGGTGGTTTTCAAGTTTGATTTTGGAAGTTTTGCCTTATCATATAGTTTGTAGAACATGCATTTTGAAAAAAACATTTCAATGTATTTTTATGTTTAGTACAGAGGTGGATCTAGTTGCCAAATGAATGTGTCCTAAGTCACTAGAAATAGACAAAAACATGAAAACAGATTACAGATGCTCTCACCAAGTGGGAGGGTCAGAAGGGAGTTTTCCCAACATCTTATGAAGGCTTGTGTTCCAACAAGACTTATATTGTTTGAATACAGTTAAAACTGGAGGAAAGGGACGTTCCGCTTGGTCCTCCTGAAAGCAGTTATTCAGATAGAGCCTTAGAACTGAGAATGCTGCCATCGTGCTGGGAAGACAATGGGACCACTTTCTTGTGCCACACATTGTTATCTGTTGACTTTATTGTTGTTGATTGTAAGACTTCACTCTCAGTGCTGCACTATCCAGGACTGCTCACGAAGGGGAAAATTCCCCTGTGCTACGTGTCTTTCTCTGACTTTAATTTTTCCGTGCAGTTTTATTTTCAATCCTTTCCAGGGAGGAAAACATTGCTTCATGTTTTTTCTGCTCCAAGTCTATTAATACAAATGGCAGGGTTTTACTGAGCAGGAGAGGGGTGAGATGCTCAAGTCTGGCTGGCTGCTTAGTTTCATAACACAGCACTTCTCTAACAGTGAGACATCGAACTGTAATGGTGTCTCGAGAAAGAGAATAATTAGGCAGTTTCAAAGCCTTGTGATTGAACTATTTTAGAGGTGACTATTGGCTTTAAGTGTGGATGTAGGTCTCAGGCAATCTTCACTTTGCTAGGTATTGTTGAAAAATTTAGCACCTTGTTCAAGTTGTGAAAAGCACCCTGAAGGTTGACTATATCATAGATTGACTCAACCTCTGCTGTGTCCTTAGGATATTTGAATATCCTAGTGTGCAGCTTAAATCTCTCAAAAAATTTCCTTTTGATTCATTTTAATTAGATGAGCAGCAGTTTTCATATGCCCTATTTTATTGATTTCAAGATGCATGTTTTCCCCACAAGAGTCTTAACAATTGATGATATGAAAACATGTCATAGTTAAATTGTGAACATTTTTCTTTCCTTATGGTTCTTAAAATGAATGCTATATCTTACAACTGGTTGCAAATTAGGTGCAGTGAACAGTGACAACTTGAGATATGGTAAGATCTTTCAAAAATCAAACTGTTGAACAGTAGGGCAGCACTGCACCAAAGTTAGAAATCATAACCTTTAGGCCACAAAACAACTTCGCTCTTATTAGAAAGATACCTGTATGTTGTCTTTGTTGTATATTTAGTTCAATCCAGAATATTGTAAGTAGTTACAGCCAATAAAATTATAATACTCTCCAAATCTGTAACTACAGAAATCTAAACTTGGGGCTGATAATTTTAAAGGCTTTTAACATGAGGCAGAAATTTAGTGGTTGAAGATTTACCACTTTGCTTATGGTTATCTGCTGTGTCACCTTTACACCTTCATTTCATTTGTCAAATAGAACACTAACGTTTTTTACTTCTTGAATGACTGTCTTATGGATGCATTAACAGCTCTGAAATGTTTGTGTTTCTGAGAGGAAAGATGGTGTGTAAATAAACATTGGAATTAGGACTTTTTCTATGTAGACGTTTCTGTGAACCTTAAAATAAGGAAAGGAATATTAGGGATCTAGTGATAAATATAAACTAAGCCATCCTGTCATCTCCCTTCTGCAGGATGACACCAGTGGAATCTCTCAACTCTTAAGGCTGTTATTGCTGCAGTGCTCCACTAAATGAATTACTTGACACTAGATGCTTACGCTTTTGCAGTAATTTATTAGGGATAAAAACCACCTGCTAATTATTTCCGTCTTTTATGTCTTGGGCATTTGATAGGCCTGTACCTTTGCTTACCTGTTAACCTCACAGTGTTCACGAAGGTGGTGCAGTGTTTTCATTTTTCCTGACCTTGCTTTCTTTACAATAGCAGTCATCTGCTCTTCATAGAAACTCAGTTCCAACACACAGCATGGACAGAGGAAACTGCAGTTTACTTAACATAAACCTAGGCCTGTAGTTTCCTCTTCTTGTTATAACAATAATGACCAAACCCTGAAGTTATATACAGATTTCCTTTCTTTTATGATTTTAAAATGCTTCATTGACCTCCTCTGGGCCAAAGCTAGTTAAGTAGACAGTGATAAAATTTGAGTTAGAATCCATGTTGCCTTCTGAGTCATTCTTTTGACTAACCTACATTACTTTTCCAGTTCTAGAATGCCACATAGATGCCAAAGAGAAAGCTAATTTGCAGCACTACTGCATAGGGAAAGACATGAATTTGACAGAATAAAGCTTTTGTTGCTGGTACATCTTGTTACAAATTGAAGATTACAGCTTTCTCAGTAGGCATTTCTAATATTAACTGCTTAATGCTATGATTATAAATGCATGCCATTAGAGAAATGCTTCACTCTGTGCTTTTGCCAAGGTGTTTCTGAAATTTAAAAAGTTAACTGTGTAATTGTCACAGGTTTCTCAGGAAGCACTCTGTTTTTCTATTTTCTGTTAACTAGCCGTAGGCAAAATTAGCAAGCACTCATTCCTATGTGTTGAAAATTATTATGGGAGGACTTTCAGAAGGGGAAAGAAATGGGCTGTGTCTTCTAAACATTATGATAGTAGAGTTAACATTGAGTTGCTGGTTCTTTAAGGAAACTATCTCTTATGTAGGCATTGTCTTTGCTAGCCTTAATTCTGTGACTATACCAATAGAGGAAGGGGCACATGTTATCAGATGGGGACTTTTGAGCTTGACCCTAAAGAATGACTGATGGTCACAGAGGAAGGCAGGGGACAGCATTTCAGGCAGAGGGACCCGCGGGAAGACACATGACTGCAGTCCTGGTGATTCATAGGGAATGGAGAGGGGTGGGCTGGGAGTCAGCCTAAAATTCCATTATGAAAGACTAGTAAGCTACCCTAAGGAGTTTAAACTTGCCTTTTTGGCAAAGGAAAGCCATCAAAGAAGGGAAGTGGCACAATCAGATGTGGCCTTTGGAAGTTCTCTCTGGCATTACTTTAGAGGAAGAATTGAGTGAAGAAGAGGAAAATGTTGGAAAGAACCTTCTGAAAGCTACTGTAGTGAGTCAGGTGAGAGATGCCAGCCTGAACTGGGGCAGTAACCATAAGAACCGAGATGGGAGTAAATGTGGAGAGTCATTTACGCAGTAAAATGGACAGAATTCGGTGACTGGTCGTGGGGGGTGTACATGCTATTTTATATGAAGCAGTTTTTAAGGATTCTTTGGTATAGTGGCAGACATAAGAATGTTCTGTTTTTTACCACCTTTGCCAAAAAGCTACATAAGCCATTTACCTTGCTTTGTTTGCCTGCAGTTTGCTTCAGGTGACTGAGATGTTAGTATTTGTCTCACTGACAAATTGTTAGGTGGGGGTTCTGGCAAACAGTATGGGGACTACATAAACTTTTCTTTTCAGAACCCTTTGAAAATACCTTAAACAGAGTCTGTGGTAGCTCCCAAATTAACTACGTGTTTGGCTAGAGCTGTGGCATTTGCTGCAGTATCTATGGCTTCCTCGGAATTCACTAGGATTTTAGGGTTGCTCTCCTGATCTCTGTAGTCTGAGTTGGTGTTACTATACTTCTGTTCTAGAATACTTTCTGTCATTGATTCATTCACTAAACTTTCATTTAAGCTGATGTCGTAGAAGAGCCAGACTAACTATGGTTGGCTCCTACCCTCAAGAAATATAGTCTCGTTGTGGAGAAAAGATACCAACACGAATAACTGAGATACAAGGAAGCAGTGAAGAGAATCCCAAGAGAGATACAGAGGAGTTAGAAAAAGAATTTACAGCTGCGGAAACAGGAATCTTTCTTAGGGCAGAGGTAGAGTTTGACCCAGACCTTAAATTAGTTTTGGGGTTGGATTTAAAGAATCCACATTGAAGAAAAGTATTCCTAGTGGGAAGAATGGCATTAGGAAATGCATAGAGATCTCAAAATACAAGATTTTTTTTGGAACTCTGAAATGATTTCATGTTGCCAGAATACCAAGAGTTGGGGGTGTGGATGGGAAGTGAAGGGAAGGAAGATTTCATGAGACATGAGATTGGGACCAGACTGTGGAGGACTTTGAGGGCTGAGAAGGTTCACTTCATTCTAGAAATAATGAGGACCTGCTGAGCATCTGGTTTTCTAACTTTTCCAAAGGAAGATGGTTGAGGCAAGGCCTTCATGAGATAAGCTGTGTTATTTCAGTGTGACTGAATAGTGACTGAATAGTGAGGGAGCTGGAGAGTGATTAAGCACACTCACACCCAGAGTGAATTCAGGCGACTGCCTCTGGAGGGTGTCTCCCTTCAGCCTTCATCCCTGGAGTGAGGACTGATAGGCGGCCAGGAAGCCAAGGTAACCAGCGCCACATCAGTCCTGCGAAAGAGGGCATGCGTGGAGAGGGCAGCCCTGGAGGCCGGAGACAGAGAGAATACGTAGGGAGAGTGGGGGGTGGGGAGGCAGAAAAAGAAAAGGTGCTTGCCCAGTTAGAGTCATAACTTAGATTTGAAAAGCTCATAAATTCTTCACATTTTAGTTTCAGTAAAATAGTTATATTAAAGTATATATCTAGATGGAAGTGGGTCCTATTTTCTGGAATATAGCTACACTACTTACCAGAAAACTGAATCTGTATTTTTCCTGAAATGTAGTTTATGCTTTGTAGTGTATTAAACTGTAGATTAGAAATACCAACAATAGCTTCTAAACCGACTTCCTAACTTCCAGCTGTAGAAATAAGCAGTGTCTGTAAAACGTATGTGAAAACCTTGTTCAAGAATACTTTCCCTAGGGATCCTGTCTGTATCCCTCCCTTGCCCCCCCACCCCATTTTCTTCTGTTCCTTTGTTAAGTCTGGGGACCCACCCTACTTCCTTCCCCTTTTCTAATTCACTCATGAAATGTGGATGGGTGGGAAGGAGATTTGGCACGCGCTGAAACTGCATCTTGGCGTAGTCTGCTGCCAGGGTAGGGTCCCTATCACTCAGCCTCCAGCGGAATTTCCTTTCCCCTGTTTCCTGCAGCCTGATCCTGGAATTCTGCCTACGTCAAAGGGTTCCTTGTTTAAGGATTACTAGGGGAGAAATGGTTTGGAGTGTTCTGGCTGCTGTCACTCTTATTTTACATATTATAAGTTGGTCTCTACCTTTTTCCAACTTTAATTTTGTCTCTTTTTTGAAGCAGTTAAATATAAGGTGAAAATCCTCTTTTTACTTTATATGAAATACTAAAAGGGAGAGAGGTTTTGTCATTGTTTTCAAACTTACACATCTAGGTGAGTAGAGTTTCAAACAATCCCAGCTTTATTTGAAGTTTGTCAGTAATTTAATTTAACCAAGAAACTGCTTATTAAAGAGAAGTAGAACTTTCTAATGTTATTGTAATAGAATTGAAAGTCAGAACTAGGGTGTAACAGGCAATTCATTATACATTAAGTTGCCCACTTATAAACTGAGAAATCACCTCAGGTTATTTTTCTTAATAGCAAAATCCTGACTTAGTGTTGGGTTGGGTATTAAAGTATGTTTTCATCAGAAATGGGTTTCCTGGAGTGAGTTATTATAGTCCATTTTTAATAGAGAATAATGTGGCCAAGTAGAAGCTAGTTCTTTCCTCCAAGTTTACAGTCTAGCTGGGGAAAGAATTTATACATGGAAAACAGTTAACCATTCAAGACAGCATTTAATGAAGTGTCTAAATAAGACATTTAGAGGAAAGTAAAATCTGGCAAACACATTTCACAATTGCAGCAAACCATGCTCTTCTCATTTACTTAGGAGCAAGGTTTTCAAGTTTGGTTCACTCCGTGTGCTCTTAAAATTCTAGCTTTTCCTCCAGAAAAATAGCAGTTAACTGCCAGTGAAAGTCAGTGGTGTGTTCCTGCTGTCTCATGGAGCCATCTGCTCATTAGCTGTATTTTTAGGTTCTTGCAAGAAGCCCACTGCAAGTCCTAACATTTTTTAAAAATTAGTTTGAGTGTTTTTGAAGAGAGAAGAATTTGTCATTATGCTATTTTTTTTTTTTAATGCTCAAGTTTATTTTTAAAGGCCCAATTAGGAACATGGATACTGGCTCAGTTTGTTTGATTTATCAAACTCATGTTATCAAAGGGTCTTTGTATTTTCTGCTGTACAGATGCTGCTCCTAGCTTTATTAGGTTCTTATTCTTATAAAATTAAAATAGCCATATCATCTGCAATATGGTTGAGAAATTGTTCAAGTGAAGTATTGAAAAACAGATTATTTTTTCGTTGTTTTTTTGCCCTCCCCCTCCTCCCCCAGTGGTATATCTCATTCCAGACCTCAGGTGACCTTATATTCTTATCTTCTCTGCTCCCAGCAAGGCCTGATCTGCATTAATATAACAATGTTACTACCACGTAGACTGGTGTCTGATCAGGCAACACTAGAAACTTTTGGTAGTCTGGTTTGATTTGGGTTTATAATGAGTGCTTCAAGACAAAAAGTTTACGGAAAGAATGCACAGACAGATGGAGGGTCCTTCATGATAACTGTGCACTACCAAAGTTTAGAAAAATAAAAGAAGTGATATCAAAAGTAAAGAGACATAGGTAGCAACTTACAGTGTGCCTTGGTTCCTGAAGGACTGCCCTGATACATCTCTGACCTCAGGAGCTGATGCTCTGCAAGAATCTCAGAGACTGAATTCACAGCTTACCTGTGTGGTCAGTATCCAAGTGCTGTGGAAGTGTTTAACAGGGACCTTGGCCGGTCTAGGGAGTCATGCACATTTCCCTGAGAGAGAGAAACAGAATCTGAAGGGTCAGCAGAGCTATGAAAAGTGAGGAGGGATGGGTATTCCAGGCAGAGGAAAGAACACCTGTGATAACACGAGGGGCCTGGTGTGAAGAGAGGCAACTCTAGAAGCAGAACCAACCAGCCGGAGCCTAAGTGTGGCCTGTGGATGCTGTGGCTGGAAGAGGCAAGGCCAGGTGAAGAAGGTGCAGGAGCTGGAGGATGCAGGACCTGTGGGCTTATCCAAACATATGTGCCAAGAGCCATAGCAAGCTCTTGTGTAGAATTTAAGCAAATAATTACAGCCAAATTTTTCAGATTCCTCCGCTGCAATGTGGGGACAGATTTGAAGAAGGGGAATGGGTCACACTTACTCCTTCAAAACATTCTGGTCCCCCTTTCCTCACTATCCACTCTATCAATTTCACATTAAGCAGTAACCAGCATACATGCAAACGATTTGCGGTGGGCAGCTGAAGTCAGGGGACTTCAGTTCCAGTGAAGGCAGAAGGTCCGGTGATGGTTCCCTGCTAATTTATTACCTTTTACCTAAAATATACTGTTATATCACCATTTTTCTTTAAAAAGTTGGCTTGGAGTCAGTCCTGTTTTTGTAGAAATGAATTTTGCCCATGTGTATAATGTGAATACCTTTTGTTAATAAACACCATGCAGGCAGATATGTTCACTTTAAATACAACTTACTGTGCTGTATATTTGCCTCATATTGATTGAGCCAAAGTTTGGTGATTTCTGAGTCATTCATATACTTTGGTTGCTAAAGATGAAGAAAAGACATTTATAAAAGATTTCCATGTAGGATGCAAAGAACCTTTTTTTGCTTTTGCAATGGGAAGTGGGTGGAAAGGAAAAATTCCATCTGGCATCCAGCAGTCCTAAATGTTGTTTTAAGATTGCAAAAATAGAAGATTGCTGAAAATACCATAACAGACTGTGGGCAAGTGTACAGTACATTTTTTCTAATAAATCATGTTAAATATGCATGTTTTACTTAAAACCTGACCAAGTTCTTGTTTGCTGTTACATAAAATTTGTCTTTATTTTTTGTCATAAAATTATCTGCTCTATTTTTGAAGCAAAAAGGATGATTGTTTTGGTCTGAGGAGGTCAATGTTGCAGTGCTTAGTTTTAGCTGGAATAGGTTTTTTAATTTTGCAGTTTCTCCCCTTTTTTCCAGCATTTCCCTCCTACATTTAAAAAAATAGAGAAATAAGATATGGCATGTATGTTCATTTATTGCACATTTGTACATAAGTAAGTGAGCAAGACTCAACCATTTTAACAAATCCTTGTAAATGTCCTCTTTGTTCAGGTTCCAGGAATGACTGGGCATGACAGAGGCAAAGTGAGTCAGAGTAAAGGATTAGGGGCACCTCAAGATCTAAGAAACACATAATAGGAGAGAATAATGGTGATAATGAGACAATTAAGATGTCAGAAAGTGGCTTGGAGGTATGGATTCACAAGAAGCCTCAAAAAAATGAGTCATACAAGCATACCTGGGTGACCTGAGAGGTGGGAGTGGGGGTAGAATGTGTCAAGGTAAAATTTTTGCCATCTGCCATCAAAGAGGGGAGAGAGTGGTACTTCATACAGATGGTTCCTAAAACCTTCCATGATCTTGCCTTGGTTTGGATTTATAGAAGTAGAACAAGCTTTATGTTGACACCCCTGTGAATAAAGAATTCTAACATTCCTCAAATGGCACAATGCATAATAAAATCCCAAAGTGAGTTTTATGGTTGATGGATGCTATCACTTTCTCTCTGCTCCATCAGCTTACAGTTATTACACATTGGGGGATTGTGACGATGCATTATTTTTCATCATCAATCTGAGTAGTCCGGAGTTTTCCTCTGAGAGTTACAGGCATTAGAAAGATTTTTAGATATCTTTACAGCCGGGCATGGTGGCTCACACCTGTAATTCCGGCACTTGGAGAAGCTGAGGCAGATGGATCACGAGGTCAAGAGATTGAGACCATCCTGGCCAACATGGAACAAAAGAAAGAGCCACCCCGTCTCTACCAAAAATACAAAAAAATTAGCTGGGCATGGGCACACACATGTAGTCCCAGCTACTCAGGAGGCTGAGGGAGAATCATTAGAACTGGGAGGCGGAGGTTGCAGTGAACAAGCAAGAGAGAGAAAGAAACAGAGAGAGAGAGGGAGGGATGGAAAGAAGGAAGGAAGGAAGGAAGGAAGGAAGGAAGGAAGGAATGGGGACTTTAGATATCTTAATGGCATGGAGAAGGAAAACTTTATTTTGAAAACTGACACTTGCTAAATAAGATTATAAAGTTTCCACCAAAATGGGCAAAATATATTCTATGACCATTAGTTTTGTTGAAAGTGTGTAAGTAACAAGAAAATGTTAAAACATTTCCATTGATAATATTCTTCTAGTAAAAATAGATACCTTTTAGCCTCTGTAATCAGAAGCAATTTAGTTAATGAATTACTAACAAAATTATAATTCTTTAGTTTGTTAGAGAACTTCTTTTTTTTTAGAAAAAGAGAGAAAAGGAGAAAGAAAGAAACAGCAAAAGAAAGAAAAAAAAAGAATGAAAGAGAAAGAAAGAGGAAGAGAAAGAGGGAGAGAGAATGGGATTTTTGTTTTATTGCCCAGGCTAGAATACAGTCTAAAAATGGGTATTGAAAACCTCTTTTATGCCAATAATTGTGCTTAACAATGGAGACAGGAAGGAATAGGGGATGAAAATAACAA
>CAUYQU010003864.1:0-37811 GCA_963574635.1 Cheracebus regulus
CTTTTAGCTCATAGAAGTTTCTTATTATCCACCTTCTGAAGCCTGATTCTGTGAGTTCATCACACTCATCCTCCGTCAAGCCTTGTTCTCTTGCTGATGAGGAGCTGCGATCCCCTGTAGGAGGAGAGGCATTCTGATTTCAAGTGTTCTCAGCCTTTTTGCACTGGTTTCTTCCCATTTTTGTGGATTTATCCACCTGTCATCTTTGTAATTGCCGACTTTCAGATTGGGTCTCTGAGTGGACTTCTGGCTTGTTCGTGATGAAGTTTTTTCTGTTTCTTAGTTTTCCTTTGGGGGGCGCCCCTTCCCTACAGAGCTGGGCCTTCCCGGGTTCAGCTGTGCTTGTTCTCAGTCCTCAGCGCTTCCAATTGCTGTTCTCCTTGTGGGGATGGGACTGGCCGAGCCCAACTAAAAGGGCATCCAGTCCCGTACACTCCGCACCGAGAAGCGCCGTGCCAGCCAAAAGAGTCACGCTGGTGACCCGGGTGGCTCCTTTGCCGAGAATCTCCCAGTCTGTGGGCATCAAAAATTCGCCTGCAATTGCGGCATCCACTCGCTCTCTGCGCTTTCACTGGGAGCTACAATCCTGAGCTGCTGCTGCGTGGCCATCTTGGATCTCTCTCCGCCCCATGATGAAGTTTTTCTCTTTCTCAGTTTTCCTTTGGCGGACGCCCCTTCCCCACAGAGCCAGACCTTCCTGGGTTCGCTGTGCTTGCTGTGAAACTCTCAGTCCTCAGCGCTTCCAATTGCTGTTTTCCTTGTGGGGATGGGACCAGCCTAGCCCGTCCGTCCCGTATACTCCGCACCGGGAAGCACCGCGCTGGGCTGCCGGGAAAACAGCTGCGCCGGCCAAAAGAGTCGCGCTGGCGACCCGTGTGGCTCCTCTGCCAGGAATCTCCTGGTCTGTGGGCAACAAAAATTCCTCGGAAAGTGCGGCGTCCACTCGTTCTCTGCACTTTCACTGGGAGCTACATTCCTGAGCTGTTGCTAATCGGCCATCTTGGATCTCTCTCCTCTGTATTGCATATTCTAAGAAGCCAATCTGTGTTATCACACAGAAGTTAAAATAAATAAATAAATAAATAAATAGAAGAAAGATAAAAGCCAGTCTGAAAAGGCTACTTACTGTATGATTCCAATTATATGATATACTCTGGTAAAGGCAAAACTATGAAGACAGTAAAAAGATCAATAGTTGCCAGGGAATCAGAGGGAACGGAGAAAGGAATGAACAGGAAAGAAATGAACAGATAGAAAACAGGAGATTTTTAGAGAAGTGAAACTATTCTACCAGGTGCAGTGGCTCATGCCTGTAATCCCAGCACTTTGGGAGGCCGAGGCGGGCAGATCACAAGGTCAAGAGATTGAAACCATCCTGGCCAACATGGTGAAACCCTGTCTCTACTAAAAAATAGAAAAATTAGCTGGGTGTGGTGGCATGCACCTGTAGTCCCAGCTACTCAGGGGGCTGAGGCAGAAGAATTGCTTGAACCCGGGAAGTGGAGGTTGTAGTGAGCCGAGATTGCGCCACTGCACTCCAGCCTGGCACCTGGCGACAGAGCAAGACTCTGTCTCCCAAAAAAAAAAAACAAGAAGTGAAACTATTCTATATGACACTGTAATTGTGGATTAATAACATACATTTGTCAAAATCCATACAACTGTATAACACAGAGTGAACCCTAATGTAAACTATGGATTTGAGTTAATAATATATAAATATTGGTTCATCAAATGTACCATACTAATAATAATGTACAGTCAGCCCTCTTATGTCTGTGGGTTCTGCATCCGTGGATTCAACAAACCATGGATCAAAAATATTCAGGAAAAAAAAAATCCTCAAAGTTCCAAAAGCAAAACTTTAATTTGTTGGGCACAAGGGTACTATACTGAATTCACATGATATGATGTATAGGCATTCTATTAGATATTATAAGTAATCTAGACGTGATTTAAAGTATATGGGAAGGTATGATAGGTTATGAGAGACTTGCGCATCCTCAGATTTTGGTATCCAAGGGCAATCATGGAATCAATCCCCACAGATGCTGAGGGATTACTGTATTAATATTGGTTTATCAAACATACCACACTAATATAAGATGTTAATAGGGGATATATGGGAACTCTCCGTACTATCTGATCAATTTCCAATAAACCTGAAACTGCTCTAAAGACATAGTCTATTAACTTAAAAAATTATTTTTAAAGATAATAGAAGAATAAAGGAAATCTCTTGCACAATCCTAGCACCCAGAAACAACTATTAATAAGACATTGGTATAAACATTCCTGGAGATTTTCTATTCACATATATGCGCATACACTATGTATCTTATTTTTTATAAAAATAGAATCATAGAATATTACAAATTGTTTATAATTCTCACAACAATCCTAAAGGCTATTATTTCCATTTTGTAAATGAAGTTATTGAGCTTTTTTTTTTTTTTTGAGACAGAGTCTTGCTGTGTCATCCAGGCTGTAATACAGCGACTCAATCTTGGCTCACTGCAACCTCCACCTCCCGGATTCAAGTAATTCTCCTGCCTTAGCCTCCTGAGTAGCTGGGACTACAGGCGCATGCCACCATGCCTGGCTAATTTTTGTATTTTTTTAATAGAATCAGGGTTTCACCATGTTGGCCAGGCTGGTCTTGAACTCCTGACTTCAAATGATTCACCTACTTCAGCCTCCCAAAGTGTTGGAATTACAGGCAAGAGCCACCACGTCTGAAGTTATTCGACTCTTAAATGGCTGAACCAGGTCGAGTCCCCAATGTGTTTTACTCCAAAGCCTATAGTCATACCATTTCTCCTCTTTGACATTATCAGCAGTTACAAAGCAAAACATAAAGCTTACTTTTTGTTCTATCTTTAACATATTTGACCTTTATGAGATATAACAGTCTTTCATACACTACTGTCTTCATCCAGCAACCTTCACTTCATATGATGTTATATTCCTTAACTCTTTGTGCTTTGTATAGAATCCCTGCCTATTGAATAGGAAGTGGTAGCCCAGCTCCTTTTTGCTCCAGGGAGCTGTAGTGAGAAGCAGACAGCAGGACTGGCATTCTTTTTTGGCAGTAATGTGGCTTTCTGTCTACTGTATTAGTAGCTCTGAAAATTCAGGTATTCAAGAAAATTATTTCTGGTACCTAAAGATCCTGGGGGTAGAGGGTATTAGGTAGAGACAGATTAAAAGGTAGAGAGAATAGGATTCCCATAGGGTCTGGGGAAGCAAGGAGCCTCAGATATGTTTAGTAGAGACTGCTTGATAACCCAGAAGGGCCAGTAGCATTCAGAAGCATTCAATGAATTGATAGCAGCCAGTTCAACCAGTACCTGTTGTGATCAGCTGACTGTTTAGGAAAACTTTAAAACAAACCCTGCCCCTTTTCTTGGCACTTATAGGAGACACTGTGAGACTCCAAACAATTCTGGAAGCAATACAGAAGCACATTCATTCTTCCTCCCTTATCTTCAAACTGGCCCAAGATGCATTCAAGATTGCTACTCCCACTGACAGTAGTACTGACAGCACCCTGCTTAACGTTGCCCTGGAGCTTGGGTTACAGGTATGGAGGAAGAGTGAGCCATCCCCAATTTAGACTTCTGACCTAGTGACAATTGGCAGAAGATAAGATCTGTGGGAGACTGGGCATAGACCAAGTCTGGTTCCTTCTTTGTGCCCAGAACACAAGTTCTAGACTAGGGAAAAGGCAAGAATTTCATAAATTGGTCTCCACTTTTACGTTAAGGCCAGAAGCAAGATACAGCTTTAGGTTCCATGGGGTCCCTGTCTTCTCTCTTCTTCCCTATTCCTACAAGTCAAGCAAGGTATGATAATAAGGACTTTCTGTAGATCATCAGAGAAGCCTCCTCTCTGATTGGTGGGAGGGCTGGGAAAGAAATTAAACTTGTACTTTATCGGACAGAAACCACTGTTTAAAGCACCAGAAAATATTTGTTGCATAAATGGATGGCAAGGGGAAGGAGAGGTCACAACAGTTAGGCATGGCCCACTGGCAAAGCCTCTTTTGTGCCCAGGTGATGCGGATGACCTTATCAACCCTTAACTGGAGACGCAGGGAGATGGTACGATGGTTGGTGACCTGTGCTACAGAAGTGGGTGAGTCTCCCACCTCCCTCTACCCCAAGGGAAAAGGAGTTTCTAGGCCCTAGTCTTGGGACAGGACAATGAATCTTTAGAATTCTCATATTCCTATTCCTGATGGCCTAAGAAAGGATGGGGCTGCTGGTAGAAGATGGCCTCTGTTCACCCAGCCCAAGCCCTGTCCTCACTGCTTGAACCATATCCTGTTCATTCCCCCATCCCTCTTGCCATCATACTTTGATGTCAGCAGCACTTTGACCCTCTCATCAGAGACATGTCTATGAGAATGAATTTTCAGTTGCTACTCAGGGGCTCCCTTGGGAGGTAGTGGGCCCAGTGGTTTGGTCCCCATCCCTGTCCGTGCTTGTGAGAAACCCCAGACAACTTGGAGGCTCAGGACCCTTTCTAAAGCCCAAAGCCCCAGCACAGGACTACCTTGAGAGGCCCCACTTCAGCTAGAACCTCTGGCAGATCTGTAACCCATGCCTCAGGGCAAGCAAACCCCAGGCTCTACTGCTCCATCCTTGTGATGGGCTAAGAGCACCTACAGAAACCTTCAACCCTCTGACCGGGGAAGGAAGGGATAGGAAGAGACCCCAGACAGGATCTGGCCATCTGGGATCCTCCCTTTGCCCTGTTTGCCTCAAATCATCTCAACGTTGCTGAGGAGGGAGAACTCATCTCTCCAGGCCAAGTTCAAATCCCAAGGGTAATCTGGGCCGACCTGAATCAGGACTCAGATGGCCACAGCTGAGCTAAGGCTCTCCCTGACAGGTGTGCGGGCCCTGGTGAGCATCTTGCAGAGCTGGTACACACTCTTCACCCCTACTGAGGCTACTAGTATTGTAGCTGCCACAGCTGTATCCCACACCACTGTCCTGCGCCTCAGTCTTGACTATCCACAGCGGGAGGAACTGGCTAGCTGTGCTCGCACACTGGCCCTGCAGTGTGCTATGAAGGATCCGCAGAGTTGTGCCCTGTCAGCCCTTACACTCTGTGAGAAAGACCACATTGCCTTTGAGGCAGCCTACCAGATTGCCATTGATGCTGCTGCTGGTGGCATGACCTATTCACAGCTGTTCACCATCGCCCGCTACATGGAGCTCCGTGGTTATCCGCTACGTGCCTTCAAGCTGGCCTCATTGGCCATGAGCCATCTTAACCTGGCCTACAACCAGGATACTCACCCAGCCATCAATGATGTGCTCTGGGCTTGTGCTCTCAGCCACTCTCTGGGCAAGAATGAGCTGGCAGCTCTCATCCCCCGGGTGGTGAAGAGTGTGCACTGTGCCACAGTGCTTTCAGACATCCTACGACGCTGCACAGTGACTGCACCTGGCCTGGCCGGCATCCCAGGCCGCCGCAGCTCCGGAAAGCTCATGTCCACTGACAAAGCTCCATTGCGCCAGTTGCTGGATGCCACCATCAATGCCTATATCAACACTACGCACTCACGCCTAACACACATCAGCCCTCGCCACTATGGAGAGTTCATTGAGTTTCTAAGCAAGGCTCGGGAGACCTTCCTGCTGCCCCAGGATGGCCACCTGCAGTTTGCCCAGTTCATTGACAACCTCAAACAGATCTACAAAGGCAAGAAAAAGCTGATGCTGCTGGTGCGAGAGCGCTTTGGCTGAGAAAGCAGATAGCTCACTGCCAGGGCAGCCTGGATTCCCAGGTAGTATCAGGTCAGACCAAGGACACTGAAACATTTGTTCACCCTGAGAGGACTCTGAGCACCTATGGCTGAGGCCAAAGGACCACAGGGCTAAGGATGGGGAGAGTCCAACTCTAGTCGATATGCCTACGTTGGCAAGCTTCTCACAACAGCCCACTGTTTGTGGATGAGCTGAGCCCTGCAGATCAACCAGAAACCCCACAACATGCCACTTCATGCCCCTATATCCTGCATGTCCTAGGCATTGGCTCTGTCTCCCTTGGCAAACACAGAACACTGTTCCGTCTCAGGGATTGCTTAACCAGAGAAACAGACACATTTATGGTACTGTAAATACGATAGCATATGTGTTACCAATTATTGTAAAGTTATAACTATTTATAATTCTGGTTCTGATTTGATGGGCACTTGAAGTAGCTATGGGTGGGAGGATATGCTCATTTTCTGAGGAGACTCACAACCATTTCTCAGGTTTCCCTTGCAAACTGTATGCTGGTAGCAGTGGAAGAGAGGGGTTGCCAAGGAGAAAAATGGCCAGTTAGAATCAATCCCAAGTCTAGCCTATGCAGAATCCCCTGCCTACAGACAGGGCATTTATAGCCCAGTGATGGGTGAGGGACAGAGGCCAGGACTGGACTTAGACTTTTGCCTCACAAAGTTATGAGGACACCGAAGCTCTTGCCTCACAAAGTTATGAGGACACTGAAGCTCCTGCCTCACACAGCCTCTTCAGGAGTCTGCTGAACACCTGAGAAACAAGTGCAGGGAGAAGATGAAGGTCTGGGAAGCCACTGGGTTCATGATATTCATCTACTCTGGTCATCTTTGTGTTAGAGAGTGTGTGGTTTCATCTATTATCATGTGTGTGTGTATCTGTATGGCTAAGTACATGTGTCTGTGCATAGATATATCTGTGCATGCCTGTCTGTATGTGCACATATATATGTTTATCTGTGTCAGTTCTATGGCTGTATTCCTGTATGAATATGTGCATACTGGACTGTGGGTTTGTGTGAGGATATACACATTTTGCACATGTGAGGATGCACCTCTATGTGTAAATGCACTGTTTGTGCATGTTTAGTGTGTATGTGTATATGGGCACATGAGTACATGTGTATAAATACATTTGTGTCTGTGTGTATGCTTGAACTACACAATAGTTCAACTCTGAAACTTTTACTGTCCCATGCATCCATGTCTTTATATGTGTAACTGAGTGTGTTTCTACATGTAGGGATGTCTGTGTATTCATGCTTAAGGATCTGCTTGAATGTGTCCTGCCAGATTTCTCTGCCCCATTCCTCTTAAATCTGTCTCGCCAGCTAAATGTTTGTTCCCCATCTCTGTGCCTCCTCTATTCATTCTCTCACCAAACAAGCTTCCAAGCACCAGTCTCCCTCTGCCATCAGACTGGCTGCTTTAGCTCCATGGTTCTCTTCTCGCCCCATATTTGCTTTCTTCCCCTGCTTTCTACCTCAAGCTTCCTCTGCCTGCTTTTGTCACAGTCTTATTACTCACTGACTTGAGCCTTGTGCTGGGAAGCAGGGCTGGTCTGCACTTAATCTCTCCCTTCCTAATTTCTAGCCCTAGTGGGCAGCCCTGTCTTAGCCCTGGCAGACCTCCACAGTGTATCATGTTCCTGCTACCTTCCTGACCACTATGTTCAGCCTAGAATTGTTATAGGAGGTAGCAAGGGCATTCAGAAGAGTCAGTTGGATGCCAGTGTCTTGGTGTTTACCGTTTTATGTCTTAGTTCCTGAGTTGAGGGTGGGAGTTGATAGGGAAAGGGTGGTATAGCTAGACTGTGAACTAAGAACTTCATCCGCTTTTTCTTTTTTTTTTTTTTGACGAACTGTCACCTTTTTTACTCCAAACTGACCAAGAAGTTGTATTTGCCGTTTGTGGCTACTCAAGTCTTACTGTCCAGCCAAGGGCCCCTAAGTCTCAGCCCAATGGGTTGGTTAAAAAGAGAGAAGCCACTCTCATTTCTATATCACAGTTGCCCTTTTTTAGCAAGTGTGTGAACTCACAGTGTTTTCTATGAATAAATCATGGATCACATAAAAGATCATTTTTCTAAAAGCAGAAATTGTGTTCTCTCAATAAATGAAACCCATCTCTCCCTTCTGCATTGCCCTGGCTGGGCCAGGGAGCTGGTTCAGCCTGCAGCACACTGGGCTCCTAGTGTTTCAAGGGGATACAGAATGATAAAGAATTTGCCATACCAGACACTTCTCCAGAGCTTACAGACACCTCAGAGCCTTGTTCTGGGAAGCAGATCCCACCGGGATGGGCAGAAACACCAAGATCTTGAGAAAAATTAAAGGAGATGCTCAGAAAAGAATATAAAGCAACCTCAGTGCCAGAGGGTCTTTTGGTTTCAGAGGACTTCTTGCCTTGGTGATGATGGACTTGTCTAAAGCTCCAATCCTAAGCAACCTAGCTCTGAGCCTTATGTCCTCCCTATCTTCTGGTGTGAAAGCTGAGGTTCCCTCAGCTTCTCCCTGCTCACCTAGACTCCATCTTCTTCCCCATCCCTGTCTGAAGTGTTCTAACCCTTCTGTGCTCCTCTTTGATGTATTCTTCCCTTCCTCCTCAGACATAAAGCCCTATCAATTTGGCCTTTATATGCTACCTCAAGCTTCCTCTGGACCCTACCCATTTTCCTGCAAATGTCACAACCTGAACTCTACCCTACATCATGTAGTTCTGGGATTTAGGTATCTGAGAGTAAGATGGGAGTGAGGACACTTAAGTGCTATAGTACATACTCACTGATACCTAACCCCCATGACTTGTGAAGAGGATATAGAGAGAGTTCCCAGAGAAGGAGCAGAGGCTAAGAAGGAACTGAGGATATGGGCATAACTCTTTCACCAATAAAACTACACAATAGTTCAACTCTGAAACTTTTATTGTCCTAGAAACAATCAGTCATCTATGTTAGTGGTACTTGAGGGTAAAGGTATGCACTCAGTTCTGTCGAAGCAGACGTGAGTGTCTATGCACAGCATCCACAAAGGCCCCCACGTGTTCTGGGTCCATGTCAGGATAAAGCCCATGGCCTAGGTTGGCAATGTAGCGTTGTGGCCCAAAGTCATCCAGCATCTGCTTCACCAGCTGTCCAATCTCCTCCTGGGGGACCAATAGGACACTGGCTACAAGAGGGCCAGCAAGCCTCTGTCCTCCCTATTCATACTAGTGACAAACGCATTTGTAGGCATGCTTCTACTCACTGTTAACTCATGCATTCAATAAAATTTATCAGATGCCTAGTATGGGCCAGGCATGAAGCACAAACACAAATGAACAGCAAGAAGAAGTACACCCTTGCTAGGGCTTATGTTGTACATACAGAGTAGAAGAGGACAGACAGGCATAAAAAAAAAGTACACACAGAATAATACAACCATATCCGCAGGAGTGCACAGAAACTCAGACACACAGAGGAGCCCTGGCTGTTACCTCAGATGCATACAGGGCACAGGGGTCCAGGTTGCCCTGCAATGTCACCGTCTTCCCCACACGCTCCCTGGAAGCAAAGCCAGTGCCACGTTCTAGTAACTGCATACATGGCAGCTCCCCACCCTCACCTCAGCCTCAAGGCCTCACCCTTCCATGGCTTACCGGGCTTTCTTTGGGGCCACTGTCCAGTCAAGCCCAACCACCTCATAGCCAGCTTGGGCCAGCTCCTCCAGGGCAAAATGCCCATCCTTAGCAAAGATGATCTGGAAAAAAGCAGATCACAGGCTACAGAGGGCCTTGCTACCGCCACTAATCTTTCTTGGCTGTACCTCTGCTGCCCTCCAATGGTCACTCCAGTCCATACAGGACTTAGCCTGAAAGCTCCACAGGCTCACCTTCACTCAACCCATCCCAGTCCTCACCATGGGCACTGGTGCCAGGCCTGCTTCCTGCAACCTGGCCTTCACTCGCTTGGCCACATCACGGATGTAGGGCAGTGCAAACTTGTTGAAGAGATGTGGGCCAAGATGCCCTGCATGAGACTCAAACAGCTGCAATGCCTACAGATAGGGTATGGTGAAGAGAAACATGTAACACACAAAGAGGAAGCACGTCAGGCCCCACGTACAAAATCCACCTCAATTTTCCCCAGATGACTTCAATCCCTGATACTGCCTGAACCTATAAATCCAGTTCCAGTAAAATAATAATAGTAGTAAGTTATACTTTCTTTACATCCCAGCACTAGCTTTGGTCTCTGAATACTCAGAGCATTAAGCCCCACTGCCAGTGTTAGCATGAGCTTGGCTACTCAGCTAGATCATTGGAGGCCAAGGTTCTTTCATGCCTGGCATTAAGACTGCCCTCTCAGGTTTAGGACTCTCTTGCTTCTGGTCCTTACAGACCAAATCCCAGCCTATTTGTCTCTCTCTCAGGACTCACCTGGGCACCAGCCACCACTTGTCCTACCAGATATGGGACCAGAGCATCAGTGAGGATGCGAAGCAGCTGGTGACTGGCCTGAGGTCTCTGATAGAGCCAGCGCTTGGCCTGAGCCATGGTGCTTGAGCCACCACCCTCAATCATGTATGCCATCAGAGTCCACTACAGAAGGTTAGAAAGATGGTGTCATACAGAAGCCAGACTGACACTTCCTTCGTCTACCCCAGACCTGCCAGAGTGATCTCCCCATGCCCCCAGTCCCTGCCCTCTCCCAAATTACTGGAGCACCAGCAAAGCCAATCAGCGGCACACGTCCAGCCAGTTGTCGTCGGGTAAGGGTGATGGCTTGGAACACATAGCCTAGCTCAGAGGCTACCACTGCTGGATCCCGTAGGCGCTCTAGGTCCCGCTCTTCTCTTAATGGCTCTGGGAAGCTGGGTCCTTTGCCAGGTACCATGGTCACCTCCATGCCCAGTGCCTGGATGGGGAGAAAATATCTGCATTCCCAAAATGGAACTCCAGGAGGAAAGATTCTGTTCAGCCCATTCCAGGATAAGGAAAAGGAGAATAAAACTGCCAAACTCATCTCTTTTAACCTTAGTTTTTCCCTCGATCCAGTTAGGATAAGTGCTTATTTTGAACCTTCACTGGACTGATAGGATTTTCAAGGGGTCCTTGGATTATATTTCAGGTTCAGGTTTGAGTGGGTACCTGGGGTACAACAAGGATGTCGGAGAAAATGATGGCAGCATCCAGAGGGAAGCGACGCAGTGGCTGTAGGAAACAAGAGACAGGTTGCTAGGTGGCAAGCTGAAGGCATAAATCTTTCCCTCTTTTGTGGACCCCTCACCTGCAGAGTCAGTTCACAGCAGGCCTCAGGAGAACGACAAGTGCTGAAAAAGTCCTGAGCAGCCCGGGTTTCCCTAAACTCTGGAGACAGAGGGAAGACAGGGCTCAGCCTTGAGGCCCTCCAGACTCCTCCCCTACCCCTCGAAAACTTTTCGCCCTCCTAAGTTTTATCTAGGTTTTCAGGCCCTGACTCTCACCTGGTAAGTAACGGCCTGCCTGGCGCATGCACCAAACGGGAGTGTAGTCTGTTTCCTCTCCCCAGGCCGCTCGCAGGAATGTGTCATTCTTCAGCTCCGGAAAACCCTTAAGTCTGGCGATCAGGTGGTGGGGCGGGGGGCGGGGGGGGAAGGAGGGTAGGTGTCAGTATGCTAGGCTGAAGGTTGGGAAAAGCGCGGGTTTATAAAGCCGATTCAGTCCAGGACCGCTATCTACCTCCTCCAGGCCGCCCGTTCCGCCTCCTCTGTGCCTATCAGGTGGTGCACAAACTCTAGAAGGGCCCGCACTGGGGCCTCTTCTCTTAACTTAGTCCTTACTCTCCCAAGCTCGAAGCAACTAGAGGGACTGGGGTTAGGGAATGAAGGCCCAGTTAGGATAGTATCGGGGTCTTCGGACTAGAGTCTCAGAAACAGGGTTATCAGTGGGCTGGTTCATGGGCTGACAGATTCCCCAGGCTGGGAGATAGTCAAAGAGAGATCAAAGTTGATGGTCCCAGAATAGAGATCCTGGTTGGAAATCCTGAGGCCTCCCTTGAATTAAGGCCCCTGGAATGAAGGTATCAAAAATCCATGGTTTTAGGATTCAGTATCCCAGCTAACGGAGTTCAGGTTGAGAGATCTCCAGGGTGGGGAAAGGGGAGTACAGGGATAGAGTCCTGAGTTGGAAGACTCAAATTAGAAGCCCAGCTAGCCATACCGCGTGTTCTGGAGAACTCACCCCAACCCGTTCGCTTCCATGGTTAGCTGTAACTGCGAGCTCAAGCCTCAATTTAACCCGAATCTGAGCCTGCCCTCCCCAGTCTAGGCTCCGCCCCTTTCCGGAGGTAACCAAGGGCGTCGCCATGTTGACGATCACATGATCAGACTCCAGCGACAGCTCCTGGGCTGCCCTGGCTGCCGCCCGTAGGACCCCTACCTTTTTTCACCGTAAAGTCTGCTGTAGCGACGCAACAACAAACGCCCAAAAGAAAGAACTCCGCTGTTAACTACGTCTTACAGTGATACGAGGTATTTGTTCTCATCTGATGGTCTGGGTATGCTGGAGGCTTGGCGCAAGTCCCACTCATGATTCTAACAGTCTTATCCAACCAGGCATGCTGAGGATGATGGAATCAGGCTGTACAGGAAACTGAAATCATCATATACTTATATTACCCATTAAGAGCCTGGACCTATAGTAGGTACAGAGGTTAGCTCTCTGCTCAAGGCAACTTAGGCCTTTAAGGAACTACAAGACTGTGGGGAAACAGAAATCAGCAATCGCATTAAAATGAATAATGATCACCAGTGGTCTTCGGATTAGGAGTGACAACCAGGGTCAACCCAAATGATTCAGGACTCTTTGTCAGTGGCAGGGGAAAGGGCCACTCTCTCAAACATTTTAGTCATACCATCCATAGGACAGGGAGTCTAGCAGATTTTAAAAAGACTCGTTGGAGGTGGGAGAAAAAGCAGCAGGCCGAAGGCTTCACCAGAAAAATGACTGTTGCAATGATCGAGGTTAGCTAGAATGGTGACTTAAATAAGGATAGTAGCAGTAGAGATTAAATGGCAGCAGCAAGGAAATGGAGAGAGGGAGATTGATCAGGTAGAAATCACCGATCTTGGGTTTAGTCGGCTGGGTTAGGGTGGCACAGAGGCAGGTAATATGGTTGAGTGTAGGAGTACACAGGGCAATACGGTGAGAGCTGGGGCGCGCTTAGTCCAGAACATACGGTGAAGGCTGACCAAAGGCGGGGCAGGGCGTGGTGGGAAGCTCCGTCCGCGGTCGCGCCAGCTGTTCCCCGGGCAGGGTCGCCCCTAGGCGCTGCCCTTCGCCACTTCGCCATGGCAGGTCCTGGCCCGGGCGCGGCGCTGGAGTCACCGCGGCAGCTGCTGGGTCGAGTGCGCTTCTTGGCGGAGGCAGCGCGGAGCCTCCGCGCCGGGCGGCCGCTGCCGGCAGCGCTGGCTTTCGTGCCGCGAGAGGTGCTCTACAAGCTTTACAAGGACCCAGCGGGACCGTCGCGCGTGCTTCTGCCCGTGTGGGAGGCAGAGGGTTCCGGGCTGCGTGTGGGTGCCGCAGGCGCAGCCCCTGCTACCGGTTCCGGGCCCCTCCGCGCCGCTCGCGACAGCATCGAGCTCCGGCGGGGCGCCTGCGTGCGCACCACGGGCGAGGAGCTGTGCAATGGCCACGGGCTCTGGGTGAAGCTGACCAAGGTGCGCTCTGCCCTGCCCAGGACCCTGTAAAAGACCCCAGGGACCAGAGAAATCCCTGGCTGTTTCCCTTTCCTCTCTGTATTGAGTTGGGATTGCGTTCAGTGCCCTTTGCTCTGGGCTGGGCAGGGCGGGCGGCTGGGCAGTTCCCTGACGGTTGTCCCCATCCGGGGTGTCCCGGCAGGAGCAGCTGGCAGAGCACCTGGGCGACTGTGAGCTGCAGGAAGGCTGGCTGCTGGTGTGCCGCCCGGCAGAGGGCGGAGCCCGACTGGTACCCATCGACACTCCGGACCACCTCCAGCGGCAGCAGCAGCTCTTTGGCGTGGATTATCGGCCGGTGCTAAGGTCCTGCACATGCTATCACATGGCTAGGCCAGGAGGGCTTGGGAACACTTCAGCCACAGCCTGGGGTGGGTGGGATACTGGAGCCGAGGCAGCCTTAACAACAGGAAGGGGCGGGACGTGAAGGGGGCTCGGGTGGGGTGTCTGGAGGCGGGGAGATAGTGCCCTGGAGAAGGCCTGGAGCTAATGTCCTGCTGCCCGCTGATGCCTCCCCATCGCACTCCCTACTCTGTGTCCACAGGTGGGAACAGGTGGTGGACCTGACATACTCACATCGCCTGGGATCGAGACCTCAGCCTGCAGAGGCATACGCAGAAGCTATACAAAGACTACTGTGAGTGAGATGGAATGGGGTGGGGAGGAAGGAACTCTGCGTCTGAGCCCAGTCTAATTAGGGGCTTGGGGTTGCTTAGCTATGTACCCCCGACATGGACCTACGAGTGCGACGAGGACCTGATCCACTTCTTGTATGACCACCTGGGCAAGGAGGATGAGAACCTTGGTAGCGTGAAGCAGTATGTGGAGAGCATAGACGTTTCCTCCTACACGGTGGGTGCTGGGGCTCCTCCCACCCCAGGCAAGATATAGTCACACCCCTCAAGGCTAGATCCAGAAGGAACTCCCACTTCCAGGCCAGCAGCAAAACAGAATGCCCACGGGCCACACTCAGTTCAGCTCCCCATCTTGGAAGTCTGTAGGAACTCCTACACACCCACCGGCCCCCCATCCCATACCAGTTGCCCTTTAGCCCAGCTTCACTATGCTTTCTTTCTGATGCTCCTGGCCCAGAGCACAAGCCCAGCACAGGGAGGGAGGGTAACTACTGACTCCACCTCTCTGCCCCTGCCCAGGAGGAGTTCAACGTGTCCTGCCTGACAGACAGTAATGCAGATACCTACTGGGAGAGCGATGGGTCCCAGTGCCAGCACTGGGTACGGCTTACCATGAAGAAGGGCACCATTGTCAAGTGAGTAGGCTCTGGGCAGGACAGGGTGGGTGAGCCATGTGACTGTGGGTTCACAAAAACCCATGTTCACACTCTGACCCTTCAGGAAGCTGCTACTCACGGTCGATACCACAGATGACAACTTTATGCCTAAGCGGGTGGTGGTCTATGGGGGCGAAGGAGACAACCTAAAGAAGCTGAGTGACGTGAGCATTGACGAGTGAGCAGGCTGGCCTGGGGAGGGAAGTAGGGTGTGTTCCAAGCCTGGCCCAGCTTGGAAGCCTAAGTTTGAGTGAGACTCCAGCAATCTCTGAAGGCTTGAGACAGGGAGTATCTGCAGTGCCTCACACTCATCTCCTCAGGACCCTGATCGGGGATGTCTGTGTCCTGGAAGACATGACTGTCCACCTCCCAGTCATCGAGATTCGCATCGTGGAGTGTCGAGGTGAAGCTTAAGGCTATAAGGAGGGAAAGAGAGCCCAGTGTGGAAATGGGGCAGACAGTGAGTGGGGAAAGAAAAGGATGGGCTTGGAGTTGGGGTGAAGGTGATGCTTAACTAACTCCAAGATTTGAAGCTTTGGGGCCTGAGCCAGGTGGGACGTGCCAGGTATAAGCCTACCTTAAAGCCATACAGGTGGTTGGGCTCACCTGGAAGAGGAACTGAGTTGGGACCCTTAGCCATTCCACCATTATAGTGGTAGACAGAGGAATCAGCAGGAATAGATAAATTAGAATTAGATGATAGAAGGTGGTCTTGAAGGTCCTGAGTTTTTAAGGGCTAAGAGTGACAAAAGGCTGAGCATCCAAGGAGTCATTCCCAGGCCTGAGGATCAAGGAGGCAGCAGGTGCCGTAAATGACCTCACCCTGACCCCTTCCCCCAGATGATGGGATTGATGTTCGTCTCCGAGGGGTGAAGATCAAGTCGTCTAGACAGCGGGAACTAGGGTTGAATGCAGACCTGTTCCAGCCGACTAGCCTGGTGCGATATCCACGCCTGGAAGGCACCGACCCCGAAGTACTGTACCGCAGAGCTGTCCTCCTGCAGAGGTGGCTGTGGTTCTGGACCTGTGGGCCCTTCCCTCCCCCCACATTGAGCCTTGTGTGTGTGCATGGATGAGGTCCCCAAGGTCTCATAGTATAGGCTGTTCTAGGGTCAGAGTAGCCCCCAGGTCCTGCCTTCTCCTGTCCCTGTGTGTTGGGGAGTTGGGGATCTTACATGTATGCCAAACTCTTTAGCTGCAGTTAATCTTTACCTACCCATGCCAGATTCATCAAGATCCTCGATAGTGTCCTGCACCACCTGGTACCTGCCTGGGACCACACACTGGGCACCTTCAGTGAGATTAAGGTGAGCCGACCCACCCAGTGCTGGTCTTGGCAGTGCATTCCCCCTTCCTGCTCATGTAGTTGTTCATTCTTTAGCAGAGTTCTTAAAACCCTCTCTAGGGCAAGACCTTTGCTAGATCTGGAAACATAGGAAGAAAGTCAGAACAAATGGTCCAAATTTAGTGTTTGGGAGGCTGTTCCCCACATGAGTGTGTGGAATACCCGAGGGCTATTGACAGCATAGGCAGGGCAGTTTGCATAAGAGGAACATACTGAGAGTTACCAGCAGCTCAAGATGACCTGAGAAAAGTGTGCAGAAAGATGTGAGTGTGACAGAGGGATGAGGGTAGGAAGACATGGGCAGGCAGCAGGTCCTGGTTGCAGAGGGCCCTGTGGGCTAGGCTGTGAAGCAAGGACTTTGTCCCAGAGTAGTAGAGCTATTAGAAAGGTGGTAAGCAAGGTAATGACAATATTAGATTTTTTTGTTTGTTTTAAAAAGCTCCCTTCTGGTGGCTGAACTAAGGAAGGGAGACAAGGACAGGAATGGACTAGACTTGGACTGAAACGGTGGAATTGAATACAGGCAGAGAGGAAAGTTCCAGGGCCTGGACTCATCCTGCTCTGGCCACCTCTCCTCATTAGCAAGTGAAGCAGTTCCTACTGCTATCCCGCCAGCGGCCCGGCCTGGTGGCTCAGTGCCTGCGTGACTCAGAGAGCAGCAAGCCCAGCTTCATGCCACGCCTATACATCAACCGCCGCCTTGCCATGGAACACCGTGCCTGCCCCTCTCGAGACCCTGCCTGCAAGAATGCGGTCTTCACCCAGGTCTGGACCACCTGGGGTCAGACTGAGATAGGACCAGTCAAGGGCCAAAGGGGCTAGGCCAGAAGGGACCTGAACAAGGTCTTTGGGCAATATGGGGCCAGGTCTTGACATACTTTCCTATGACTCCCTTTCTTCCCTGCCCCCAGGTATATGAAGGCCTCAAGCCCTCTGACAAATATGAAAAGCCCCTGGATTACAGGTATGGCATGAGAGTGAAGGACTTACTCCGGACACCCGTGTGCGCACACACAACCACACACTGCTCCAGGCACCCCTTGCCATGACTGCTTTTCCCAGTGGTCTCTGGGCTGATGAATTGCCCTGTACCCTGGCCCCACATGATGACAGATCTGCACACGTTTTTTGCAGGTGGCCCATGCGCTATGACCAGTGGTGGGAGTGTAAATTCATTGCAGAAGGCATCATTGACCAAGGTGAGGCCCTGAGGGAGGATGACAGGGATCCTGCTTGCTGCCCTATTAAAGTGATAGAGGATTTTCACCAGCTAATAATAATAGGGGGCATATTAATTACCCCATTATGGGAGTTGGGCTCTAGAGTACCCAGCTGAGGGCATCTGTCATTTCAGGGGGTGGTTTCCGGGATAGTCTGGCAGATATGTCAGAAGAGCTGTGCCCTAGCTCAGCGGATACCCCTGTGCCTCTGCCCTTCTTTGTGCGCACAGCCAACCAGGTAATTTCCTCCCTTTTCATCACTGCAAACTTGTCAGGTGCCAGATTGAGCTTGAAAGGGGGCAGAGGAGGGACTGAGTTGCTCAGGGCAACCTCTGGGCAGACAGAGGAGGAGCCACTGTACATTTGGAGGGATCATTTAGGGTCCCCAGTGGAAAATGTTTAGGGAAGTCTTTGGGGTAGGAGAATAGGGTGTATTTCGTGTCGTGCTGACAGCTCTGTCTCTGGGGCAGGGCAATGGCACTGGTGAGGCCCGGGACATGTATGTTCCCAACCCCTCCTGCCGAGACTTTGCCAAGTATGAATGGATTGGACAGCTGATGGGGGCTGCCCTTCGGGGTAAGGAGTTCCTGGTGAGTAGCCTTATCCATACCCCCATCCAATCAGCCCTGGCCCCTGGAAGGAGGGGCCAGCCAAACCTGGGCAGCTCAGGGTGAGAAGACAGTGGGGAGTATTTGTTACACAGGTCCTGGCCCTGCCTGGTTTTGTGTGGAAGCAGCTTTCTGGTGAGGAGGTGAGCTGGAGCAAGGACTTCCCAGCTGTGGACTCTGTGCTGGTGAGTAGGACCTGGAACCAGTGTTTCCTCTGCCCAGCCCCTAAAGATTGGTCCTCCCTAAGACTGTTCTGTACCTTGTTCTTCCACCATGCACAAGATCCCTCTCTAATCCCATCTACTCCCATGGCTTCAACTACTGTCTCTATACTTATGACCCCTAAAATCCTGACTTCTGGCCCCAGCCTCTCCTAAGCTTGGGGTCATATATGCATCTGCATCCTGGACATTTGCCCCAAGATGGCATTTCAGGCTCACCGTATTCTTTTATCTTCTCCCAAGACTATTCCCCTCTAGGGCTCCTGCCTCAGAAGGGCGCCACGTCCCACCCCTCCCCATGCCAAAGCCCACAGGACCATCCTTCACCCCTCTTTCTCCCTTGTCCGCACATTGTTTTGTTGTTGTTGTTGTTGTTTTTGAGACAGAGTCTCGCTCTGTCGCCCAGGCTGGAGTGCAGTGGCATGATCTCGGCTCACTGCAACCTCCACCTCCCAGGTTCAAGCAATTCTCCTGTCTCAGCCTCCTGAATAGCTGGAATTACAGGTGCACGCCACCGTACCCAGCTAATTTTTGCATTTTTAGTAGAGACAGGGTTTCACCTTGTTGGTCAGGCTGATCTCGAACTCCTGACCTTGCGATCCTCTCACCTTGGCCTCCCAAAGTCTTAAGTCTCCCTCTGTAATCTGTCTGCTTCTCCCATATCACTACTATTTCCCTGCCTGATTGAGCCACCTTTTCTCCTGAGCTAACTGCTTACTAAAAAACTGGTGTCCCTGTCTCCATTCTTACCCATTTGGACTCCATGCAGCCAGAGTAATTCATTTCACTCTCCTTATTTAAACTCATTGATGGCTCGACCCTAGGCTTGGGCCAGAGATACAGGTTCATGTAAGGCCTTTACAGAGTCTGCATTCTATCCTAAGACCTCTGGCCCCTTGGTTTACATTCAGGCGCTAGCCAAACAGATTCCTTAGGCCTTTTGCTCTTTCCAGGCTTCTCCAAGATGTTCTCTCTCCTAACTTTGCTTATGGCCCAGCCATCATTTGGGTCTCAGCTAAGATGCCGTTTCCCACAGGATGCCTCCTCTGGCCTCCAAGGCTGGTTAGGTGTTGTCTTGATGCTTTAACAGCTCCTTCGACACCCTCATTCCCTGCTGCCTGCAGGGGGGCTGCCTTGCCTGGCTGGCTGTGCTTCCCTGTGAGCATCTTGAGGAAAGACAGGAACTGTCTCCACAATGAAAAGGTTATCTCCCTGCCTCTCTCCAACCCCCAGGTGAAGCTCCTGGAAGTGATGGAAGGAATGGACAAGGAGACTTTTGAGTTCAAGTTTGGGAAGGAGCTAACATTCACCACTGTACTGAGTGACCAACAGGTGGTAGAGCTGATCCCTGGGGGCACAGGAATCGTCGTGGGATATGAGGACCGTTCTCGTTTCATCCAACTGGTCCAGAAAGCACGGCTAGAGGAGAGCAAGGAGCAGGTAGTACCCAGAGGCCAGAAGAACAGAGAGCTTTGGCCCCTCCTGAGACCCAGCCCCTGGGAGCTAGAGTGCAGTGTGTAGGCCACCAGTACTCCAAGAAATCAGGCCCCACCGTTCCTCAGTGCCACCTTCCTGCTGCTCAGAGTGTACAGAGATGCCCCCCAGTGTAAGACGGGAGTTGTGCCCTCTTCCTCAGCCAAGGCTTTTACCCACTCCAGGTGGCAGCTATGCAGGCAGGTCTGCTGAAGGTGGTGCCACAGGCTGTGCTGGACTTGCTAACCTGGCAAGAGTTGGAGAAGAAAGTATGTGGGGATCCAGAGGTCACTGTGGATGCTCTGCGCAAGCTCAGTGAGTTCCCCAAGGCGAGGCAGGGCAGGGCAGCACAGCACAGGGGTTGGGGCTCAAGGACTGGGCAAGATGAAACCCAAGAATGAATACTGGCCTTATCTCCACTAGCCCGGTTTGAGGACTTTGAGCCATCTGACACGCGGGTGCAGTATTTCTGGGAGGCGCTGAACAACTTCACCAACGGTCAGTGGAGGAGGGCAGGGTGACATCTGGGATTGGACTCCACTGCTAGGACACAGGCAGGGTAGAAGCCGTAGACCTTCCCTCACCATCCACATGGGCACTGATTTCCTTCTCCCTCCAGAGGACCGGAGCCGCTTCCTCCGCTTTGTTACAGGCCGCAGCCGCCTGCCAGCACGGATCTACATCTACCCCGACAAGCTGGGGTGAGTGCTGGAGGGAGGCCTGACGGTGCCGTGGCCACCTTCTGTCCTCCCTCCCCACATAAAACACGTGTGCCCCAACACATCTTCCTGACGTATGGTCCTTCAATGCCCCCAGCTACGAGACCACAGACGCGCTGCCTGAGTCTTCCACCTGCTCCAGCACCCTGTTCCTGCCACATTATGCTAGGTGGGTTTTTTCTTAGGCTCAAGTTGGGGCCCAGGGGATTCTCATCACCCCTGGTAGTGATGGAGGGGTCTGACCAAGTCCCCATTCCTGCAGTGCGAAGGTATGCGAGGAGAAGCTGCGCTACGCAGCCTACAACTGCGTGGCCATCGATACTGACATGAGCCCTTGGGAGGAGTGAGGTGTGCCGCAGGTTGTGGGCCCGGCAGGACTACACGGGTCCCTCTTGACCAGGGCGAAGACACCTTCCCTGCCCCGGTTTGAGTCTGTGCTCATGGTATGAGCTGATGTGCTTGGCAAAATTCCGTGTGCCCTGCTCCTGTGTGCAGTTGGAATGGGGGCAGCTAGTGTGGGCAGGTGAACACTAGTGGCCCAGCCCCGCAGACCCACGAGCCCTCCCCGTGCTGGGGCTTGCTTCCCAAGGTATTTCACCTCTTGAGAGGGAATCTTCCACAAGCCCAGCACAAGCTGCCAGGCCTGAGCTACTTGAAGGGGGCCATCTAGGTCCCCAACACATGGACTTTGCCTCCATTTTCAGCTCCCTTTTTTCTCCTATTTTCTCTGTGGTTTTCTTCAGCCATGACTCAAAACTAAAAACACTGGAGGTTGGTGGAGGCCTCCCTCCAAGCAGGGAGCCTGGGATGGCCAGGGAATGATGGCCAAACTCCTTGGTCACCTGCTCCAAGAAGGAAGCAGTAGCTGAGCACCTGCCCTCACATACTGCTCTTTTCTTCCTCTCCCTCCATACTGGAGATGTGGTGAGCTCTGTTCTTCCAGCCTAGTCTCAACAAAGTGCCATCACCTTCCCTGGCTTAGAACCCACATCCACACAATGTGAACTCTTTACTACCACATGACCTTCCCATACTCATCACTTCCATATCACTTCAGCCTGACTCCATCTGCTCTTTCACCCCCAAGATTTTGCACAGGTTAAGGCCAGTTATGTCCTTTTGAAATCTGTAATAGCTCCCTTTTCCCCAACTCTAAAGCCTAGACCTCAAACCTGCTCCTAGAGCTATGCACGCCCCTACCCCAGTAGACCATCCTCCCTTGAGGGCCACCATGACACTCCATGAAAAGAAGTTCTTTGCATACTGGAAAGTTGAATAAATAGATGAATTCATTCCTTCAGAATGTGTTTATTGGGCCCTGGTCTTAGGCACAGGGACCACAAAGAGAAATCGACTTTAATGCCTGCTAGGAGCCAAGAAGATGAATGTTAAGTGTGAGTAGTAGGGCTTCTCAGTGACAAATGCTGCACAGTTACACATCTGGAGCTGAGCAGGGACATAAGGGCCCCACTGCCCAGAAAAGGGAAAACAGAAGCTGACCTGGCATTTTCTGGCATGGATATGGTGATTTGGAGGATGGAAGTCCACTTCTGGAACCAACTGGACAGAAGAATTTGACATCATAGAAACAGAGACTTGGGAGGGCTGACAAACCAGCCATGTCAGGGTTGTTGACAGAAGTCAAGGCCGTAGCATCTTTATTACCCTGCCCCCAGCCTCCCAGCTAAGGTGCGGTATTTTTGGTTTTTGTTTAGGTCTCTGTTGCCTAGGCTAGCATGCAGTGGTGCAATCATGGCTCACTCCAGCCTGGGCCTCCTCGGCTCAAGTGGTCCTCCCACCTCAGCTTCCTGAGTAGCTGGGACCACAAGTATGCCACCACTTCCAGCAATTTTTTGCAGAGATAGGGTTTTCCCTAGGTTAAGCAGGTTGTTCTCAAACTCCTGGTCTGAGGCATGCTCCCACCTCAGCCTCCCAAAGTGTTAGGATTATAGCCCTGAGTAGTCTTCAAGAACAGGTACCTGGGCCAGGCATGGTGGCTCACACCTGGAATCCCAGCACTTTGGGAGTCTGAGGCAGGTGGATCACTTGAGCCCAGGAGTTTGAGACCAGCCTGGCCATCATGGTGAAACGCTGTCTCTACTGAAAATACAAAAATTAGGTAGGCTTGGTGGTGTGTGCCTGTGGTGCCAGCTACTTGGGAGGCTGAGGCAGGAGGATCACTTGAGGCCGGGAGGTGGAGGTTGCAGTGAGCCAAGATCATGCCACTGCACTCCAGCCTGGGCGACAGAGTGAGACCCTGTATCAAAAAAGAAAAGGAATATCTGGGAGAACCCTGTGTATGAACAGTACCCCTACACCCCCAGAGTGGGCAGTCACGCCCTCAAGCACAGGCCCAGGGTCCCAGTCGTCTCAGAGTCAAGGTACAATGTGAGACCTTGTGGTGGCTGATTGCACAGAGAAGTGGCTTGCGCAGAGTCCCGCCCTGACAACTCTTCCCCTCCTTGTCCTCTAGGGTGCGCCCTGACGCTGCCCTAGTTGGGAAACTACTGTGCGAGGAGTTGATCTCTGTCCATTGTGTGCACCCCAAGGCCTATCCCAAAACACGGAACTTAAACAGCTCAGTCTTGGCTGTCACGGACCCCCCGTCCCCCTGCACCTTGGGTGGTGAACCTCCTTCCCTCCCAGGGAGCAGAAGGGACAGGAACCCCCAAGGCTGCCACCCTCACCCAGCTCTGCTCTTCCCAGGTCAGAGGTGTGCCTCTCCCTTCTCTCCCCTCAGGAGGGGGCCCCAGCTACGTGCACCTGCAGGAAGTAGTCCGTTTCTGTGCCTGGTATGGTCACATGAAGACTTTAGTCCCTCTTTTATTCACTGTATATTTTGTAGCCTGCATTTTATTTAACCCTTCATTCATACATTCCGTAAACTAATAGGTATCAAGCACCTAGGTCAGGCACTATACTAGGTGAATGGATAAAATTGTGGCTAAAGCAGTGATAATTTTAGCCCTCATGGAATTTAAATTCTAATGGGAGAGACATATATAAGCAAAGAGTTGCATAAACAGCATTTAACAACATTTGTGTAAAAGCCACAAAGAAGTGAAAATTGTTAAGAGGACAAAACAGGATCATTCTAACCAGTGCAGCTCAGTGAAATGCAAAGTTCCTAAGGCGTGTAACTGAACACAAAGGCCAACTGAGAAGCCTATTGAGTACTGTGTTGCTGGAGTGTAAAGGGAAGAGAGAAATGAGACTCCAGCCTTAGAAGGCCAGTTGTAGGATTTTATAATGAACAGCTCTGAGGGTATTAAGCAAGAAAGTGGCATAACTATGTTTGCCTTTGGTGGCTGTGTAGAGAAGAGGTTGAGAAGGAGACAGGTGGCAGAGATTAATCAAAGCAGGAAATGGTGACTGGGACAAGGGGCACTTATTTTAACCTTTATTTATTTATTTAGTTAGTTATTTATTTATTTAGTTATTTATTTATTTGATACAGTGTCTCCCTATGTTGCCCAGGCTGGAGGGCAGTGATATGATCTCGGCTTACTACAACCTCTGCCTCCCAGGTTCAAATGATTCTCCTTGTCCCAGCCTCCCAAGTAACTGGGATTACAGGTGTCTGCCATCATGCCCAGCCAATTTTTGTATTTTTAGTGGAGACAGGGTTTCACCATGTTGGCCAGGCTGGTCTCGAACTCCCGACCTCAGGTGATCCACCCGCCTCAGCCTCCCAAAGTGCTGGGATTACAGGCATGAGCCACCGTGCCCAGCCAATTTGTATTTATTTTAAACCCTCTGCAGATGGACATTAAGATTGTTCGCAAATTTTCAATACTGAAAACTACAGATGTTGCAATCAACATCCTCATGCAGATACCATTGCACTATCTACTTATTTTCTTAGAATAACTTCTTAAAATCACTTCATTGAGAAACTGCCCTGTAGAAAGGATGAATCAATTTTCAGTTCCTCTAGTGTCTATTTCCTAAACTCTCATCACCCTTGAGCATTAACACTTAAAAATGTTTATTGATAATTCAGTGTGCCGAAAAATGGTAAAATTGTTATGTTTTATTTGCATTGTTTACTATATTGAGCCATTATTTTGCTTCTTTATGAGCTACGCTTCATACATTTTTGTCCATTTTTCTGTTTTATTATATTTTATTGATTTGTATTAACCCTTGCATGGTACTAAAATAATAAAAGCTTGGTAGTTGCTGATCATCCTCTTAGCAAAGCACTGTGATAAGTAACATACATTTATTATCTTGTTTTATCTTTTCAACAGCTCTGTGAGGTTAGTACTATTATTATGCCCTTTTCCACATGAGAAACCTAGAGCAATGAGGAATTAAATTACTTGCCCAGGATAAGTGGTTAAGTGATGGAGATCAGGATGGCGGTCTGCCAGCTCCAAAGCCTGCTGACTCAGTATCTAAGGTGTTATATCCTAACCCCTTTGTCTGTCATGTCAGGTGTTACAAATGTTTTCATAGTCTGCCCTTTGCCTTTTAATTTCATGCATGTTCATTTCTAATGTAAAAAGTTCAAAACTTTTTTCGTTATTTATTTATTATTATTTTTTTAAAGATGAGGTTTCACCATGATGGCCAGGCTGGTCTTGAACTCTTGACCTCAGGTGATCCACCCACCTTGGCCTCCCAAAGTGCTAGGATTACAGGCGTGAGCCACTGCGCTGGGCCTCATAATTTATTTTTGTTATGGTTTTTTTTAGACAGGGTTACTCTTTCCCTCAGACTGGAGTGCAGTGGAATGATCTTGGCTCACTGCAGCCTCCACCTCAAGGCCAAGTGATCCTCCCACCTTAGCCTCCCAAGTACCTGGGACTACAGCCCTGCACCACCACACCCAGCTAACTTTTTTTCTTTTTTTATAGAGCTACGGTCTCGCCATGTTGCCCAGTGTAGTCTTGAACTCCTGGGCTCAAGCAGTCCACCTGCCTCGGCCTCCCAAAGTGCTGGGAGGCATAAGCTACCATTCCTGGCCAATAATTTTTTATTTTTAATTTTTGTGGGTACATAGTAGGTGTATATATTTATGGAGTATAGGAGATGTTTTGATACCGGCATGCAATGTGTTATGATCACATCAGGGTAAATGGGGGTATCCATCCCCTCAAGCATTTATCCTTTGTGTTGCAAATAATCCAATCATACCTTTTTTTTTTTGGTTTTGTTTTTTGAGACAGATCTTGCACTGCAGGCTGGAGTGCAGTAATGCAATCTTGGCTCACTGCAACCTCCCTCCTCCCAGGTTCAAGTGATTCTCCCACCTCAGCCTCCCAAGTAGCTGGGACTACAGGCGCCAGCCACCTTTTCTAGCTAATTTTTGTATTTTTAATAGAGATGGGGTTTCACCATGTTGGCCAGGCTGGTCTTGAACTCCTGACCTCAGGTGATCCACCGACCTCGACCTCCCAAAGTGTAATCCCAAAGGGATTACAGGTGTGAGCCACCGTGCATAGCCTCTTTTATCTGTTTTTAAAAGTACAACTAAAGTATTATTGACAATAGTCACCCTGTTATACTGTCAAACACAAGGCATTACTCATTCATTCCAACTATTTTTTGTACCCATTAACCATCCTTATCTCCCCCTAATCCCCCCACTACCCTTCCCAGCCTCTGGTAATCATCCTTCTACTCTTATCTCCTTGGGATCAATTGTTTTGATTTTTAGACCTCAAAATTTTTATGAATTCAACATTTTTTCTTTATCGAAGAACCCATGTATTGGATATATACCATGGGGAGGCAGTATGCTGTTGTGTACTAGTTAAGAGCACATTCTTTGGAGTCAGCTTGACTATATCCATATTCTGGCTATGCCACATAGTAGCTGTTGGCCATGAGCA
This sequence comes from Cheracebus regulus, assembly GCA_963574635.1. NCBI lineage: Eukaryota > Metazoa > Chordata > Mammalia > Primates > Pitheciidae > Cheracebus > Cheracebus regulus. The sequence goes on from CAUYQU010003864.1 coordinate 26,224, forward strand.
AGTTGCTTAACCTTCTGTGCCTCAGATAAATTTTATTTATTTATTATTTTTATTTTTTCGAGATGGAGTTTTGTTCTTGTTGCCCAGGCTGTAGTGCAGTGGTGCCATCTCGGCTCACTGCAACCTCTGCCTTCCAGGTTCAAGTGATTCTCCTGCCTCAGCCTCCTGAGTAGCTGGGATTACAGGTATGTGTCACCACCCCTGGCTAATTTTGTATTTTTAGTAGAGACAGGGTTTCTCCATGTTGGTCAGGGCGGTCTTGAACTCCTGACATCAGGTGATCTGCCAGCCTTGGCTTCCCAAAGTGCTAGGATTACAGACGTAAGCCACCACTCCCAGCCTTAAATTTTTAAATTATTTTTAATTGACAATAATTTTATATATGGGGTACAGTAGGATTTTTGGTTTATATATACATTGCACAAAGGGTTAATCAGTTAATTAACATATTCATCATCTCACCAACTAATATTTTTTATGGCAAGAATGTTAAAAATCTATTCTTTTGGCAATTTTGAAATGTACATTTTTATTAACTGTGGTCACCATGCAGTGCAATAGATCACTAAAACCTATTCCTGCAGTCTTACTGAGATTTTGTACCCTTTGATCAACATCTTCCCTTTACAACCCCCTAGCCCTCTCTGTTTCTATGAAACAGAGCCTGAGGGACAGAGTGAGACCTTGTCTACAAAAATAGTCTTAATACTCATGACTCCTATGATATCAGTTTTTTAAAAAAATAGTCTTAATAAAAATAAGGCCTGTAATCCCAGCACTTTGGGAGGCCGAGGTGGCAGATCACTTGAGGTCAGGGGTTCAAGAGCAGCCTGGCCAACATGGTAAAACCCTGTCTCTACTAAATACAAAAATTAATTGGGCATGGTGGCAGGTGCCTGTAATACCAGCTACTCAGGAGGCTGAGACAGGAGAATTGCTTGAATCCGGGAGGCGGAGGTTGCAGTGAGCCGAGATCACACCATGGCACTCCAGCCTGGGAAAAAGAGCAAAACTGTCTCAAGAACAAAAAAAAAGATGTCACCCCTATTATAGTCAGCCCAGGGCTATTGAAAGATTCTGTGGGGTTGAGGCCAAGAATCTCCCTGACTGAGGGCTCCCTAAACACACATTTGATTTTATGGTTCCCAGGCTTAAACCTTTTAGTGGCACCTCATTACCATTCACACAAAGGCTGAAGAAAGCACTTGACACTGGACAGGGAAGGATCTGAAGGGAAATATCAATTTGGTCTTGACAAAATAGTCTGCCCAGTGACCTGAGGACCCAGTCATAGGGCATGAAGTGTTTAGGAACTGGAGGATTCTAGAGTCCTTGTCATGGAGCATATCTGAATGGTAATGAGGTACCACTAAAAGGTTTAACCTGGGAGCCATACATCCAAATGTGTGTGTGGGAAGCCATTAGAGAGACTTAGAGAGACCCCCACCCCCCGCTCCAATGATAGCATCTCACTCTGTTGCCCAGGCTGTGGTGCAGTGGCACAGTCATGGCTCACTGCAGCCTTGACCTCCTGGGCTCAACCAATCCTCTCACCTCAGCCTCCCGTGTAGCTGGGACTACAGGTGCATGCCACTACACCTGATAATTCTTGTATTTTTTGTAGAGACAGGATTTTACCACATTGCCCAGGGTGGTCTCAAACTCCTGGGCTCAAGAGAGCCTCCCACTTCAGCCTCCCAGAGTGCTGCCATTACAGTTGTGCGCCACGGTGCCGGGCCAAAATCAACTTTTTTAAGATTCCACATATAAGTGAGATCATACAGTGTTTATCTCTTTGTGCCTAACTTATTTCACTTAGCATTATGTTCTCCAGTTCCATCCATGTTGTTACAAATGACAGAAGATCTTTCCTTTTCAAGCGGTATAATAATATTGCGGGGAGTGTGTGTGTGTGAGAGAGAGAGAGAGAGACAGAGAGAGAGAGAGTGTGTGTGTGTGTGTACTGTTCACTCAGTGATACACACTTAAGTTGCTTCCTTGACTATTGTGAATAATGCTGAAATGAATGTGGGAGTTCAGATATCTCTTCAACATTCTGATTTCAATTTCTTTGGATATATACCCAGATGTGGGATTGCTGGATCATACGGTAATTCTTTCTTAGTGTTATGGGTTTTGGGTTTTGTTTGTTGAGAAAAGGTCTCATTCTGTTTCCCACTCTGGAGTGTAGTGGTACAATCTAGGCTCACTGCAACCTCCACCTCCTGGGCTTCAGCTATCCTCTGACCTCGGCCTCCCAAAGTTCTGGGATTTCAAGTGTGAGCCACTGTGATGGGCTCCAATTTAAAAACAAGGGAAAAATCAGCCAGTTGAAAAGTCATATTCAATAAAGGAGAAAAAGTCACCAATTGATTAAATCACTTATTTTTTAAATTTTATTCACCAGTTTAGAACATGAATGTCCCGATTCTGACCTTTAAAACCACCAATGAAGAAAATTCTGTGTGCTTGAAAAGAAATACTAAAGTTCTAATTAATGAAGACTCTTTCCAAGCTCCTTTTGTTAAATACTGTAGCATCATTTTATCTCTAACTTATCATGGATCTGTTGGGCAATTACTGGGCTTATATACCAAAATAAAATGCAAAGCTGGATGTGGTGGCTCATGCCTGTAATTCTAGTTCTTTGGGAGGCTGAGGAGGGGAGGGAGGGATCTCTTGAGCCCAGGAGTTTGAAACCAGCCTGGGCAACAGTGAGCCCTTGTTTCTACAAAAAAAATTTTTTTAATTAACCAGGCAAGGTGGCAGGTGCCTGTAGTCACAGCCATTCTGGTGACTGAGGTAGGAAGATCACTTAAGCCGAGCAGGTCAAGGCTGCAGTGAGCTGTGATCGTGCTAGTGCACTTCAGCCTGGGTGACCGAGTGAGACCCTATATCAGTCAGTCAATAAAATGTAAATATTTTAGCATGTGCAAGTGTTTGCCAAAGTGGAATTTATTTTTTTATTTTTATCTTTCATTCACTACTCTAAAAACAATAATTCCCTGCCCCACTGACAAGTCTCTGGCCAAATGGAGTAGATGAATGTTGTGAGGTGGCCAGCAAATTCCCAGAGAGATCTCTAGCAGACCGTGGGAAGAGTGTTAGTGAGCCAAGGCCCAAATTTTGAAAGGTTTCTTTTGTCTTTCTCAGTTTAGAGAGCTTGCCCTTGTTAAATTATTCCCCTACCACATATGAACACACACACACACACACACACACACACACACACACACACACACACACACACATATATATGCACAAATATCCCTTAGAGAATAATTGCTGTCAAGAGGAAACAAACATTTTAAGGAATACCCTGTATTTAATAAGCATTTATTAAGTATTTCCTGTGTACTTAATAAATAATAATAATAACAGTAAGCATGGGGCTAGGCATGGATAATAATATGGATTGACAGTGAGGAGGAAAGTTCAGGGGAAGGGATGTTGTCAGTGACTGGCTCTCAACCCAGTTTTCCCACCACCAAATGGGAAGTCAAGGGAAAATAAATGAGATTTCAGTTCATCCAATATTATTCACTTAGCATGTCCCAGGTTCTATGCTAGGTCCTGGGGAGAGAGGAACAAATAAGATACAGCACTTATCTTCAAGGGGCTCCTAGTGTGATAGAGAAGACATGGAAAAAAGGATGACAGTCTTTTTTTTTTTATTGAGATAGAGTCTTGCTCTGTTGCCAGGCTGGAGTGCAGTGGTATGATCTCGGCTCACTGCAACCTCCACCTCCCAGGTTCAAACGATTCTTCTGCCTCAGCCTCTCCTGAGTAGCTGGGACTACAGGTATGTGACATCACACCTGGCTAATTTTTCATATTTTAGTAGAGACAGGGTTTCACCACATTGGCCAGGAGATCTTTCATCTCCTGACCTTGTGATCGACCTGCGTTGGCCTCCTGAAGTGCTGGGATTACAGGTGTGAGCCACTGTACCCGGTGAGGATGACAGTCTTTTATGAGTGTCGTAATGTATGTACTAGAAGCAGTAAGAGCCAGGAGGAATCCATAAGGCAGCAGCAGTTCTTCAAATGTGCTCCATGGGTTCCTGGGGATTCCTAAGACCCTTTCAGGGGATCTATCAGGTCAGAACTATTTTGATAATAATATTAAAATATATTTACCTTTTCCATCATATTGATATTTGCATTGATGGTTCCAAAGCAATGGTGGGTAAAACTTCTGGTGCTTTACTGAGCATGAATCAAAGCATTGGCACCAAACTATACTAATAGTCATTTTATTTTTTAGTGCCACAGGCTTGCACTATGGCACTAAAAAGTAAATATAAAATAAAAATAAACAATAAACATTGAGGCCAGGCACAGTGGCTTACCCCTCTAATCCCAGCACTTTGGAAGGCTGAGATGGGAGGATCCCTTGAGCTGAGGAAGCAGAGGTTGCAGTGTGCCAAGATCATGCCACTGCACTCCAGCCTGGTCAACAGAGCAAGACCCTGTCTTAAAGGAAAAAAAATGGCCAGGCACGATGGCTCATGCCTGTAATTCCAGCACTTTGGGAGGCAGAGATGGGTGGATCACTTGAGGTGAGGAGTTCAAGACCAGCCTGACCAACATAGGGAAACCCCGTCTCCACTAAAAATACAAAAATTAGATGGATGGCGCATGCCTGTAATCCCAGCTACTCCGGAGGCTGAGGCAGAAGAATTGCCTGAAACCAGGAGGTGGAGGGTGCAGTGAGCTGAGATCATGCCACTGTACTTGAGCCTGGGCAACAAAGTGAGACTCTGTCTCAAAAATAAATAAATAGTCAGTTACACTTAAGGTCTTTAGTAAATTATATTAATTTTATTAAATCATGGCCTGAGTACATCTCTATCTCACTCTCTTTTCTTTTTTTCCTTTTGAGACTAAGTCTCACTCTCTGTTGCCCAAGCTGGAGTAGAGTGGCACGATCTCAGCTCACTGCAACCTCCGCCTCTCGGGTTCAAGCAATTCTCCTGCCTTAGCCTCTTGAGTAGCTGGAACTACAGGCATATGCCACCATGCCCAGCTAATTTTTGTATTTTTAGTAGAGAAGGTGTTTCACTATGTTGCCCAGACTGGTCTCGAACTCCTGGGCCTAAGGGACCCACCCACCTTGCTTCCCAAAGTGCTGGGATTACAAGCATGAGCCACTGCCCCTGGCCTATTACTGTTTTTTTAAAAACAGGGTCTTGGCTGCCACCAGGAGCCCCTTACTATCAGCCATGGTCAACCCCACCATGTTCTTCAACATGGCCGTTGATGGAGGGCCCTTGGGCTGTGTCTCTTTTGAGCTGTTTGCAGACAAGATTCCAAAAACAGCACACTTTCATGCTCTGAGCACTCGAGAGAAAGGATTTGGCTATAAAGTTTCCTGCTTTCACAGAATTATCCCAGGGTTTATGTGTCAGGGTGGTGACTTCACATACCATAATGGCATTGGTGGCAAGTCCATCTACGGGGAGAAATTTGATGACGAGAACTTCATCATAAAGTATACAGATTCTGGCATTTTGTCCATGGCAAATACTGGACTCAACGCAAATGGTTCCGTTTTTCATCTGCACTGCCAAGACTAAGTGGCTGGATGGCAAGCATGTGGTCTTTGGCAAAGTGAAAGAAGGCATGAATATTGTGGAGGCCATGGAGCTCTTTGGGTCCAGAAATGGCAAGAGCGGCAAGATCACCATTGCTGACTGTGGACAACTCTAAATTTGATTTGTTTTATCTTAACCACCAGACCATTCCTTCTGTAGCTCAGTCAAGCACCCCTCCACTCCATTTGTTTAGAGTATCCTAGAATCTTTGTGCTTTCACTGCAGTTCCCTTTGGGTTCCATGTTTCCCTTGTGCCCTTCCATGCCTAACTGGATTGCAGAGTTAAGTTTATGATTATGAAATCAAAACAGAACAAAAAAACAGGGTCTCACTCTGTTGCCTAGGCGGGAGTACAGTGGCCCGATCATAGCTCACATCAGCCTCGAACTCCTAGGCTCAAGCGATTCTCCCATTTCAGCTTCCCGGGCAGCTGGGACTACAGACATACACCAACATGCCACGCTAATTTTTATTTTTATAGAGATGGGAGTTTCGTTCGCCCAGGTTGGTCTGAAACGCCCGGCTTCAAGCAATCCTCCCACTTGGGGTTCCCAAATTGCTGGGATTACAGGCATGAGCCACCACGGCCAGCCGCCCCCAGTTTTGATGGCTAAAATTAACGTGAGTGGCAATGTTATACGGCTTACAAATAGGAAGCCCTGGCAACCCCTGCAAGGGCATTTGGTGATTTTTTTTCACTAGCAAAACAAAATTGCGTCTCCCAATCAGCTCTCTTTCACAGAACGTACTTGGAGCCAGGTCCTAGAATAACTCCCTGAGGAAAGAGGCTGACTTGTTCTGTCTGAGTTCCTGGCACCTCGCACTGGGAGGGAATACTCAAAAGGCGTTAGTAATGTGTTAATGCACAGAGGGACACACAGGTCGAACGCTCCTCGTTGGCTCCGGCCCCGCCGCCCCTCCGCTCAGCGGCGCGCGCTTCTACTCCGTTATCCATCGCTCGGCGCTCGTCTCTTCTCAGTGGGTCTGCTCTGCGCTTTCCATCGAGCGTCTCGGCCATCACGCGCCTGCGCCTTTGGGCTGTCAGTCAGCGGCGGCGTGTGGAGCGCTGGGAGCGGTTGTGGCGTGCGGGGAACTGAGGTATAGCTGTGACTTCTGCCCTGCCAGGCCGCGCACGAGCTGGCTGACCCCGGTGAGCAGCGGGGTGGGGCCACTCATCTGAGGGAGGCGGGCTTGTCGAACTGGGCCGAGGTGGACCCGAAAGGGTAGGAAGGGGTGCTGAGCCCCGAAGTCACCAGCTTGACTCCCTGCTCCACCCGACCGTGTGTCTGAGTCCGAAGGAGAGAGGAGGTTGGTGGAGAATCCGAGCCAACCACCTGATGCAACAGTTGGAGAAACTAAGTTTCTAATCTCAGCTACTCGATAGTCTGAGGCAGTAGAATCGTTTGAACCCAGGAGGCGGAGGTTGCCGTGAGCCGAATTCACGCCACTGCACTTCAGCCTGGGCAATAGTGAGACTCCGTTTCGAAAAAAAAAAAAAAAGCGAGAGAGAAAAGAAAGAAACAAAGTTTCTGGGAAGGGAGGTTCTGTTCAGAGTCACAGCGAGTGAGCACTAGACCCGGTACCAGGCGCCTTTAGCACTGTGCCAGCACTTTTTCAACCTAAGTCCCTCATTCATTTATTCAGCCTTCCTTTAGTTGTTTGGATGCAGGCAGTGAACAAGGAGAAATGCAGTGAGATCTCTGCCTTCAGGCAGCGCATGTGGAATGACAGACCAATTCTGATGCAGTTTTCTTACTTATTTACAACTGGAAAAAGCATGAGTGTTATGTTACAGGCATGTCTGAGAGGCCGTGACCACCCACGCTAAAGCTTGGGAGGCAGCGAGACTGGTTGCCATGATTCCCATTACCCATAATCGTAGTGATATGAGCATTTATTTGACAGTCTGCCTAGTATCATGATTAGTTATGTTCATGACAACTATTCATGCTTCCTAGGTTGCCTTTCTTCACACAGGGCCTCCTTGAGAGCCGGAACCTCAGTTCCTAGTGACCTGGGTTCTAGTGCCCTTGTGCACTGTTTAAGTTTGACTCTTAGTTGTGAAGTTCACAGGTCCTCGTTCCATGCTGATTTCTGTCATCTAACTGGGAATATAGTGATGATCCACACACAGTCCAAGAAAGTCACTCTTAAATAGACTGTTGTACAGACATTTAAGAGACATCAATGTTACAATTAAGTAGACATTTAAACACATATGTGCAATTAAACCCTGTAAAGGCTAAGATAATCTGCACATGGCAGAGTGGAAGCATTTTGGGGAGAGGAGTCACTTTTGGAGGGATGGGGAGGATTAGGAATGGCTTTGTAGACAAGAGGATTCTTGAGCTATCTTCAAAATGGAGTAGGTGATTACTAGGCATAAGAGAAAGGCAGACTAGGAAGGAACAGTAGCAGTGCAGAGACCAGAATTATGAAGCAGCATGATTCAGTTAGTACAGAAGGCTTTCCCTGATCTAATCTCTGTCTAATAAAGCAACTGCTTATATTGTGCTTCTCATGGGATGGACATTATTTTGTCTGCTTTACATAGAATAATGAATTTAATCTTTTTTTTTTTTTTTTTTTTTTTTTTGTGACAAAGTCGTTCTCTTTTGCCAGGCTGGAGTACAGTGGCCCAGTCTTGGCTTACTGCAACCTCTTCCTCCTGGGTTCCAGCGATTCTCCTGCCTCAGCCTCCCAAGTAGCTGGGACTACAGATGTGCGCCACCATACGCAGCTAATTTTTGTATTTTTAGTAGAGTTGGGGTTTCACCATGTTGGCCAGGATGGTCTCAATCTCCTGACCTCGTGATCTGCCTGCCTCTGCTTTCCAAAGTGCTGGGATTACAGGCGTGAGCCACCATGCCCGGCCTGAATTTAATCTTAACAACAACTCTGTGAAGTGAAACTATAATTATCCCCATCTTACAAAATGCAAAAAACTGAGGCATAGAAAAGTTATGTAGTTTGCCATAGTTCCAACAGCTAATAATAAATAGTAGAGCTAGAATTCGGACCTAGGCATTCTGGCTCTAGGATCTGTGAACCTAACCTCTAGGCTTCCTTCTAGAAGCTGAGGACACTGGGAGTTTTAAATGTCAGGCCCCTGATCACGCCACTTATGAGTGGTAGAATCATAACTCAAACTCTTCTTTTAACTCTTTTTTTTTTTTTTTTTTTTTTTGAGACAGGGTCTCACTATGTTGCCCAGGCTAAAGTGCAGTGGTGTATAGCCTTGACCTCCCAGGCTCAGGTGATTCTCCCACCTCAGCCTCCAGGGTATCTGGGACTATAGGCATGTACCACCACGCCTGACTAATTTTTTGTATTTTTTTATAGAGCTGGGGTCTTGCCATGTTGCCCAGGCTGTTCTGGAATTCTTGGGCTCAAGCAATCCTCCCGTCTTGGCCTCCCAAGGTGCTGAGAGCATGAGGCACTTTTTTTAAATTTGAGACTCAGTCTCTTTTTTGTCTGCCAGGCTGGAATGCAACGGCATGATCTTGGCTCACTGCAACCTCCACCTCCCAAGTTCAAGCAATTCTCCTGTCTCAGCCTCCCGAGTAGCTGGGATTACAGGTGTCTGCCACTACGCCCAGCTAATTTTTGTAATTTTAGTAGAGATGGGGTTTCACTGTGTTTGCCAGGGTGGTCTTGAACTCCTGCCCTCAGGTGATTCGCCCACCTTGGCCTCCCAGAGTGCTGGGATTACAGGTGTGAGCCACCGCTCCCAGCCCATTTTTTGACTCCTCTTTTTTTGAGATGGAGTCTTGATCTGTCACCCAGGCTGGAGTGCAGGTGGTAACATCTCAGCTCACTGCAACTTCTGCCTCTGGGGTTCAGGCGATTCTCCTGCCTCAGCCTCCCGAGCATCTAGGATTACTGGTTCTCGCCACCATGCCTGGCTAATTTTTAAAATATTTTTAGTAGAGACAGGGTTTCACCAGGCTGCTCTTGAACTCGTGACCTGAGATGATCCGCCCACCTCACCTCCCCAAGTGCTGACATTACAGGTGTAAGCCACCATGCCCTGCCCATCCTTTGACTCTTAAGGGTCCAGTGCTCTTCATAATAACATTAGATGTGGTGAATGTTATATAACGCCAAAGTGAAATTAAATTCCAGTCTGAGGCAATCCTTGCTAGAATCAAAATGACCATGTCTTTACATTGTGAATGTTACCCAAGAGCCTTCACTTTGTTCCTTGGGTATAGTAGGTGTTAAGTGCTGCATGTTAGATGTTGATGTGTGTAAGGGGGGTCCAGGAGTGATTATAATTATAGTAAAGTTGCAACATTATTTGACAGTTTGATGTTGAATAGATTCTCTCTTTTGAATGTTACATTTTAACATATTTATTTTTAAAATTCCATCATTGTTGTAAATCAGAGAAGAGTTCTTTCAGTTTAAATCATTAAAGATTGGTCAGGCGCAGTGGCTTATGCCTCTGATCTCAGCACTTTGGGAGGCCCAGGGAGGAGGCTTGAGGCCAGGAGTTTGAGACCAGCCTGGGCAGCATAGTGAAACCTCATCTCCATAAAAAATTAATTAAAAGAATTAGCCAGGCGGCCGGGCACCGTGGCTCATGCCTCTAATCCTTACACTTTGGGAGGCCAAGGTGGGTGGATCACCTGAGGTTGGGAGTTCGAGACCAGCCTAACCAACATGGAAAAACCCCATCTCTACTAAAAACATAAAATTAGGCAGGCATGGTGGCACATGTCTGTAGTCCCAGCTACTTAGGAGAGGCTGAAGCAGGAGAATCATTTGAACCTGGGAGGCGGAGGTTGCAGTGAGCTGAGATCGTGCCACTGTACTCCAGCCTGGGCAAGAAGAGTGAAACTCCCATCTTGTTGAAAAAAAAAAAAAAAAGGAATTAGCCAGGCATGGTGGTACCCACCTGTCGTCCCAGCTACTCCAGAGGCTGGGGCAGGAGGATACCTTTAGCTCAGGAGGTCGAGGCTGCAGTGAGCCACAATTATGCCACTGTACTTCCAGACTGGGCAATGAAGCGAGGGCCTGTCTCTAAATAAATAAATAGGCTGGGCACGTTGACTCATGCCTGTAATCCTAGCGCTTTGGGAGGCTGAATCAGGTGGATCACCTGAGGTTAGGAGTTTGAGACCAACCTGGCCAGCATGGTGAAACCCCATCTCTACTAAAAATACAAAATTATCCAGGCCTGGTGGCCCATGCCTATAATCCCAGCTACTCGGGAGGCTGAGGCAGAAGAATCGCTTGAACCCGGGAGGCAGAGGTTGCAGTGAGCCAAGATCGCGCCATTGCACTCCAGCCTGGGCGACAAGAGTGAAACTCCATCTCCAAAAATAAAAAAATAAGTATTTATGACCTTTTACTGTGCCTCTGGTCTGTGGTAGTTTCTGTAAAGAGATTATTTTCAGAGTCAGATTGGTTTGTTTATTACCTTGAGTTTGAAAAACAGGAATTAACAGTTTGGTTTGTTTTTAATAATTGGGTTCTGTGAATCTAGGTTCAGATACAAGCCTATATTTGTGTTTATAGTGATATCTTTAATAATTGGAGGAATAAGAAGGTGAGCCGATGGCTGAATTATTGGAGGAGTCTTAAGTCATTTTATACTTTTCTTTTTTCTTTTTTTTTTTTTTAGAGATTTTAGAAAAAGAGAAAAGGAGAAAGAAAGAAACAGCAAAAGAAAGAAAAAATGAAAGAGAAAGAAAGAGGAAGAGATTTTAGAAAAAGAGAGAAAAGGAGAAAGAAAGAAACAGCAAATGAAAGAAAAAAATGAAAGAGAAAGAAAGAGGAAGAGATTTTAGAAAAAGAGAGAAAAGGAGAAACAAAGAAACAGCAAAAGAAAGAAAAAAAAAAGAATGAAAGAAAGAGGAAGAGAAAGAGGGAGAGAGAATGAGATTCTTGTTTTATTGCCCAGGCTAGAATACAGTCTAAAAATGGGTATTAAAAACCTCTTTTATGCCAATAATTGTGTTTAACAATGGAGACAGGAAGGAATAGG